>JAGFNQ010002935.1:45628-67679 GCA_024364735.1 Boesenbergia rotunda | reverse complement strand
TATATTCTTCGTTACCATGATCTAACATATATAAACACATTATTTAGTTATTCAGTGTAACTCATATACATGTAATTAATAACTAACTCATTATAAATTAGAGTTGGTTTACGAAATCAAGTGGTAACTACGTTCCCACTTATCCTCCGTATATCTAATCTAATAAATATTGATTAGTTATTTTACATACATCTCATCATATGAACTAATCATAAATGAACTTATCATTTAAATGAAATGAACTAATCATTAACAAGTTTGTTAACACATAATACAACTTTTCATAAAATGAAACTATTCATACATAACGACAGTAACCACTATATGACTCTTAAAAAAAACTAAACGAGCAAATACTGTTTGTACATAACAACAGTAACAAAGACAATACACTAATAAACTAGATAAGCTAGCACAACTCCCACTAGCACAAACACTACCGCAGTGGCAAACACCATCCTTCTCATCCCAGACTTGATATGAAGCAAATCAACTTCAGGATCCTCCACAGATTCTATAGGATCTTCTTCTGGATCCTCCTCGATTTCTTCAGTTGGATCCATGTCGAATTCCTCAGAATCCTCCTCGAATTCTACAATTGGATCCATGTCGAATTTCTCATGATCCTCTTCGAATTCTTCAAGATCCTCTTCCAGATCATCTTCAGAATCTTACAGATCCTCTTCTGAAAAATTTTAGCAAAATAGTTCTCTACACAATTCGGTATATGAGATACACCTTTCATAGCATCCTCATATATATCTTGCAGCTACTCTACCATGTCTCAGCAACAAACGAATTGATGCCCCGATCTGGTAGTTATCTAGGACTGGAAACTCTTCCTGCTCGAGGTTCCAAAATAGTCAATCCAGCCTTCACATATGTCCTTGGATTCCAAGACTTGAGTGGTAGTCAATCTCCTCTATCTGTTCCCTCAGCTCATTCCATCGCACCTTATGACGGGTCATTGTGGTTATAAACCTCAGCATCTAGAATTGAAAATCACAATGCCAGTACAAAACCGGCAAACCAGTAATAACTGGTTCAATTCAATTCACATATATGCATAAACCCACAGAGTCATAAACAGATAAGAAAATAAATTTTCTTAATTTGAGGAGCTCTATTGACTAACACATTGGGTTGATCGATTAGGAAATTGAATCCTCAGTCTGGATCCATTGTCTTCATTAGAACTAATCTAATTAGACAGGAATATCTTATCTAAATCATTCTTGTTCAATTCTTAACTCATTTAAATCAGAGTCATACTTATTGATTAAACTGAACAAATCGGCTCTAGTTTGTATCAGACTGATTTGGTAAACGAACTAATGATTTGAATCGGATTAAGTCTAATTGGACTAATTATTTAATTCTATGCCTAAGTTCGATCATACTAGTCCCAAATAATTTTCACATACAAGCCTTGAAAATCTAACTATTTATTTTTTTCAAGATCCTCTTCTGAAAAAAATAAACTAAATGTGATATATCATCACATGAAAAAAAAACTATTTTTTTTCTTTTTTCATTTCTGACTTTTTCTGCAGGAACCTAATCGTTCATTTTTTTTCTTCACCCATGCCTCTACCCCACGCTGCACATCGCAACGAACGCGTTAGTCTTAGTAGCTGCTCATCGTCGGCCTCCAATGCAGTTAGTCGTTGGCGCCCATCTTCTACGATGTAGTTGACTCAAGGAAAAACGATGACACATAGTCATGATTTCCTGATGACTTGCAGCTCGCAATAGGGCTATCGGAGACAAACTCTAGTTGCAATTCCTCCGGTGACGAACAGGTGACTTAAGACATGTAGCTAGTACTATTTGCACAGTATCATTTTGAGGAATCTTTATGCACTTTATAATAGGAATTTTACCAATCGATGATTCTTCTGATCCAAAGGAAGTTTTTAAAAATGCATATTATCATTTTAATCGGAACATGCATTTCTAAAAATACTTGGGTTGAGAGCATAATTAACATTCATTCTTTTGGAATCAAAATGATATTACGAAGCAAATCTGAATCATACATTCATTACCGCTTTGATGTCATTGTCGAATCTCATGTATGATAAAGAACCAACCAAAAATTGTAAATAGTAAACACTTACAGCGATATTCGCAAATCTTCTTATGTTCTTTGGGCTTGTCGTCAGAAGAACAATCACAGATAGAAAAGTCCTTCAATTTCCACAAACCAAATCTCTCTCACTGGCTGAATGTTCCTTTGCCAAAACTTCTCCGATGATCCTCTCTTAGACGCACCCCCTCCCCTTTTATAGTAAAGGGTCTAGGGAAAAGAGGGGGGGGGGTGAGAAGAAGTGGGGAAGTGGGACCCACTTCCCTCACGTTTCTCTACTTCCTACACGTGCTACCCCACACGGCCCCGTGCCATGGGCTGTGCGGCACCCCTATAAAGGGGTGACCTTCTCCTATTTTGGGGCATCTTTGGCTAGGGCTGCCTTAAGGCTTTGGGGAAGGTCCCTCCCCTCTAAGGGAGGCCCTAGAGCTGCGTCGTCGCCTCCTTGATGATCCATCCACATTGGGAGCGAGGAGATTATCCAAGAAGACAACGCTACAAGGATAAACTTTCTCCTTCCTCTACATCCTTGCCAGGGTTAGAGATTGTTTTATTTCCTTTCTTCTTGTTATGTTCTCCTTGTGATGGAGTGGATTCTTCATATCTAGGATGTAGGAGGTAGCTACTATGTGATGATATTGTATAAACTATATATTTGTCCATTTCCTATTTCAATGAGATATCCATGATTGTTTTATGTATATGTTGTCTTCTATGTGTTTGTTGAAATGCTTGTGTGGTGAATATATATAGTTGTGAGGGTTTGACCACCAAGTAGAGGGAGTATCTAAGATCATATGATCGGGGAGCTTTTGTGACAGATGCTACCTTTAACTGTACATCTCAGACATTGCCTCGAAATGGAGGTCAATCCCTCACAAAAGATTAGCTAACACAATTTAATGAGTTTTCCCTATCTTGTGTTAAGAAGTGTTTAGCGTAATCTAGAGACGTATGATCGGGGGCCTCTAGTGACAAAGGGTTGCCTTTAATCGAACTCTCTAGGTTACCTACTCTACGTAATGACATTGGATGTCCAAGGGAGAAGCGCTCCAGTGCAGTTTTGTAGGGTTAACACTGGTGCTTAGTTAGGATCACTACAAGAACGTAGACATGAAGATTAGGATATGAACGATCCATAGGGTGTCAACTATCATTGTAACAAAATTAAAATCCTAGATTCCACCCATCCAACCATCCCCAAAGATCAACTCTCTCTCTCCCTCTCTATTCTTCTCTCTTTTCTCCCCTCTCTAGCAAGCTTTCACAATAATCCCTACAATAGTCTAGATACCCTACCTTATAGACTCGACTAATGCTTAATCAATAGTCCTTTGGATCGATATTTTATTACTTAATGATGTTCCTGTGTACTTGCGGTTCCACCATCAAGTTTTTGGCATTATTGCTGGGGATTGTTCATATTAATATTAGTTGATAAGTAAATTAACTAGTCTAGATTCTTTTTTTTTTGCTTTTGTTTATAGCATGCCTTTTCATCTCTTCCCTTTATTTCTAAATTTCTTTTTTTTTCTTATCTTTAGTTTTGCATTGGCTAACACAAACTTTGTTGGGTGGCTTAGATATTTTTATCATATATTTTTCATGAATCCATTTACTAATCTTTTTAAAAATTTCGTTGAGGACTATGATTTAGAAGAAGATAAATATGAGTTCCTCTCCGGGAATTGCGATAGCACGACCCATCCAGCTACTATATGCCACTTATTTCACCAAGCTGCTAGCACTCCCACGGAACTTCAGTGTTTATTTCAACCTAACCATCAGATCATGGATGATCCAACTCCAAGCCTTGATAGCCACTATTGGAGAGACCTGCAAATTCAGAACTTCCAACCTCAATAAATCCTCGAGTAGCTTGTACATTTCCAACCATAGTAGTATGACCCTAGCTAACCTTCAGGCTGGATGAATTTTGAATATCTTAACTATAGATGCATTCAAAGTGTTGAGCATGGGCAATTGGAAAGAAGAGAGGTAATAAAGGAGGTAATAAAGAAGAGAGCTTTACTTTATCCTCTGCTTAAGGCTCTCTCCCAACCATGGGCAATTGGAAAGAAAGTCCGAAAGTATCGTACACCAGCCACAGTGAGATTTCGATGAAATTGCCATGGCGGTCGAGCAAATGACCCAAAACAAGTAGTTCTTGAGAGGCAACCCAAGTTCCTTGCTTGCTTTCATTTTAGCTTTCTAGTTTTTATCTAGTTTCATAACTCAACCTCTCTACTTATTTTCCTTGTCTATTTACCTTTGACATAATTCAAAGCTAAAGAGGAGTATGGATACAAGCTATAGAAGGGTGACATGCGATGATTCGGATACATTCCAAATGCCACTTTGTAAATACCCTTCACTAATGAACCTCCTCTATTTTAGTATATGTTTTCATTGGGACAATGAAAAGTTTAAGTCTCAGGGATGCATGTATACATTGGGTTGTGAATAGGGGTGAGTATTCGGTTAAAACCGAACCGAACCGAACCGAATAGACCGAAAACCGAATAAACCAATTTTTTTCCAAAAAACCGAACCGACCGAATTTGTGAATCAAAACCGAGAAAACCGAACCGAAAAAAAATCGGTTAATTCGGTTTTTAACCGAATCAACCGATTTGACTGAATTTTTAAAATTTTATTCAATTTTAATTAAAACCCCAAGATTTTATTTTATTTAATTATATTTTTAAATAAAAATAATTAAATTAATATTCTTATTCGATTTATTCGGTTTAACCGAATTATAAAATTGAAAACCGAAAATCGAACCGAATTAACCGAAAACCGAACCGAATTTCGAAAAAAAAACCGAAAACCGAATTAACCGAACCGAATTTCAAAATTCGGTTGGTTCGGTTCGGTTAATTCGGTTCGAACCGAATTTTGCTCACCCCTAGTTGTGAACTAGTTTTAGTTGTGTTTTCTCTAGTTTTATTTATGTTTTTCTTTCATAATAAAATTTTCATAGTTGCATCTATCATCACATTATTTTGACTTATTCTCAAGTAAAAATGCTAGCACTTTTATTCATCATTTATGTTGTTTGATTTAGTGACAAAAGGCGAAATGTTATTTGATTTAGTGCTAGTATATTTGGTGGGTGATTTTCTACTATCTCAAGTAGAATGAAGTGAGCATAGTCTTATTGAAATGTTTGAGTGTTAGCCTAGTTTTAGGATCTCTCTATCACGACTTAATGAGTTTTCCCTATCCCGTGTTAGGAAGTATTTAGCTTAATCTAGTCACTACAAAAATAACCGGTAATAGCGACGGACGTATTCCGTCGCTAAACCCTAATAGCGATGGATTAGCGACGGAGTTAGCGTCGTCGGCTGAAATCCCGTCGTAGAGCTATAATAGCGACGAAAAATTTTTGTTCGTCGTTAACAAGCGACAGGCATTTTTCCTCTCCGTCGCAACATTAGCGACGGACATATAACCCCGTCGCAAACATCGAGAAAACGGGATGATGTGGTCGGGTATATAGTAGCGACGGACATGGTCAAAGTCCGTCGCTAATATATCGTAATAGCGACTGATTCAGTTAAAATCTGTCGCTAATTGATCGTTATAGCGACGGAAAAGTCAATAATCCGTCGCTATTTGCGACGGATTTTGAAAAACATCCGTCGCTAAACCTGAAAAATTTTGACATTCAATATCTGTTACTTCCACTTTCCATATATACATCAATAATATACAACTGATCCAAACAAATATGAAACAATAATAGATTTATCAACATCCAAACATTCACAACAATCCAAACATTCATTTACAAGCCAATCCAATCCAATCCAAACATTCATTTCCAAATGTATATATACATTGAAACTTTCAATTTGAATCCAATATTCAATCGAACGTTTAATTTCCAAACGTATACAATCGAAACTTTGAAACAAGACTAAACGTATACAATCCAAAGTTTCCAATGGTTAATCCAATGCAAACGTATCAAAAGAAAGCTATATCAAATGTATATCAAATGCATCCAAATGTCAAAGTAAAAAAAACTATATACATAAAAAATGAGAGTTTAGTAGGGAATCATTACGTACATAAATATCAGAGTGAATAATGGATGGAAAGGAAAAATATTCCTGCACAATAGAAGATAAAACAATAAGAAAGCAATCAAATAAAGAAAGAAATCTGAATTGATACTAATAAGAAATAACAAATGAAATAAGCATATGTAATAGAAGATAACTCTAATAGAAGTAAATTAAATATTAAATATGTAAATGAAAAATAACAAATAAGAAACAATAAAGGAATAATATCAAATATTCATACCTTTCAAGCAAGAGAAGAAATTTGAATTCAACTCTGATAATGTGGAATCTGTAAACATAAATGGAATAATAAGAAAACAATCATTATGAATATAATAACTTAATACATTGTTAATGAAAAAAATTAGGTGAAAAATTGATCATACCACTATAATATCTCTACTCCTCTGTGGGATGCTCAGGATCCTGTGTCTCCTGAGACTCACACCGATGGGTGGGAGCGGGAGCGGCTGACATCTGTGTATCTGGAGCGTCAAAACGAGGGGCGGGAAGGGCTGGCATCTGTGTCATCGACGATAGGGTAGCTGTAAAAGCTTGCATATGACGTAATATATTCTCAGTATTTGCCTGGCGAGCCCGCAAATCTCTCAACTCAGCATCCCTCGCTGCGTCCCTCTGAGCCCACTCTGTGCTCGTCTTAGCCTATTCTGCGTCCCTCCTGGCACACGTCGACTCTATCGACGTGAGTCGAGTCCGCAGGGCTTCATTTTCCTCCCGCAAACGGCAAACCTCACTAGAGGTAGAGGAGGAGGATGCTGGACGCCCCGTAACCCCTGGAGCTCTCATCTGATCATATGTAACCTTTGCCTGAGAGCCCAGGCCGTAGCAGGCGGTCTTCCTCTTCCCACCAACGACTTCAAAATAAATCCGATTCACATCGTCGGTGGAAAGAGGTTGTGCATCCTCCCCCTCTGTAGCAGGCTGAGACGTCTGTGCCTCAGCAACTCTAGTGGTCATTGATTCCTGTGAAATAAAAATTTAATTAGTCTTTATAAAATGTCAAAACAAATAAAATATAATTAATATACTTACATTGATTGATAGGGAGCGACGATCGACAAAAGACCCATCTTTTTTCTTGTGGGTCTTGCTGAATAACTCCCAACTAGTGGGAGGTCTCTCTAGCTCAGCAGCCTGTAAACCCAAGTCTCTGATTAGTTTTTTAGTGTTGTAGAAACTATCAGTCATGCAGTTATCAGTTGGAAGCAACTCTGACATAAGTTGACATATGCAATCATAATATCGTTCTGAGAAATGATGTTCTCCTTCATATTCAATAATCTTGCAATAGCAGATAATTGAGAATGATTTGAAGGAATACCTTCCCATAATTCTCTTTCACTAGCCTTTAACATGTCATACATTTTCTGAACATCAGAAGTAGGTACTTGTTCTACATTTGATTGATCAAAAGCATTCATTGCATCGTAAACCATTGATTGCATTGCATCAGCAAGGTTATATGATGTCTCTGGTCCAATTGAGTTCGATGATGATGCAACAGAAGGTCCACCAAATTCATAGACATACGGCTCTCCATGACAATACCAGTTGTAATAATCTGGAACAAACTCATACCTGACAAATATAAGTTTTCACTGTATCTTCATCACGGAAAGCTATATTTCTACATTTGCGTTGATTACATGGACACTTCAACTCTGTGTCATTCAAACACTCAGGATGACACTTTGCAAAGTTTACAAATTCTTCAACTCCAGCAAAAAATTCATCACGGATAAATTCATTGTCTAACCTATTATACATTCATGCCTTGTTCGGATACATTGTATCTGAATTCAGATAAGACAATTTAATCAAACCACACATATTATGATCCATATTAAAATTTGATATAGATGTTATACTACAAAATACATCTAATTAATCAAACATAATATAAATAATGAATCAATTATTCTAAGTAATCAAAGAATTAATCAACAAATTAATCTAATTATTCAATCAGTTAATCTAACATTAATCAAACAAGATCTAATTAATAAATCAATTAATCTAATTAAACAAATAATTAATCATCTAATTATTCTATTTAACCACACAATTAACCTAAAATAAATCAAACATTTGAACAATTAATTACACAATTTATGATTTAACAAAAGAAATTATTATCTAAAATAATTAAACGATAATTTAACTAATTAAATAATTGAATAATTAGTCAATTAATCAGTTAATTAATTAATTATTTAATTAACCCTAAACCCTGCCGCAGCAGGGTTCGCCGGCCGCAGGAGGTGTCGGCCGGCCGCAGCAGTCGCCAACCGACCGCACAGGCGGCCCGCGCCCGCAGCAGGTGGAGCGCGGCCGCGCTGGCCCGCGCCCGGGCGCGCTTGCCCGCGAGGGGCCGCGGGAGGTCGCGCCTGCCCGCGCGCGGCCGCGGCAGGCCGCGCTCGACCGTGCCAAAATTCGTACCTGCACGGAGAAGACGATGGCGCCGCCCTATGGTTCGCCGGAGGATAAAATACGGGAAATGTCGCTTATTCGCGTACCTGGGATCGGTGGAGGGTTCGCCGGAGGAGAATCGCCGGAGGGGGTTTAGGGTTCGCGTGGCCGCGGGGAAGGGGTCGTCGCCCTTTTTAAGAAAACTAGCGACGGAATAACTTGTCTGTCGCCAATTAGCGACGGCGTTGACTATTTCCATCGCCATATTGAGGGGTTTAACCTGTTGCTTAAATCTAGCGACGGATAATTTATATTATAGCGACGGACTTTGACCATATCCGTCGCTATATTCAGGAGTTTGACTTGCCGCCATACTTTGGCGACGGATATATAGTATCCGTCGCCACTTGCGACGGACTATTAAAAAAGTCCTTCGCAATTCCTTGTTATTTTTGTAGTGAGTGATGTATGACCAGGAGCTCTTAGTGACAAAGAGTTACTTCTAATCGGACTCTCTAACTCTCTAAGTTACTTTTAAAAATTATTTAAAAAAATTTTATTTAATCAATTATTATACTGTAGTAATCAATTAAAGTAACTATTCATTATCACAAAAATATTTATATGCTCAAATATCAATTTTGTTACGAGATTAGAACGGAAAAACGACAACAAGAACAATAGAAAACACATCAGATTTACGTGGAAAACCCTTTACTGAAAAAACCACGGGCAGAGGAGGACAAATCAATAAGAACGGTGGAATACAAAGTCGGCAACTCTCATACCATAATAAAGTAAAGAGAAGTAGAGAGAAAAGGGAGGTAGAGAAAAGAAAGAAGAGATAACCAAATACTTTCTTAATTTATTGATTTAACTTGTCTATGAGATACATAATTTATAGGGATCTTAGAATACTTAGTCAAATAAAAAATTAATAACGAAACTGTTAATTAACAGATTTATAAAGAATCTGTTAATTAACATATTAATAAGAAAATATCTAATAAATATTAACATATTAAACAGAATTCAGGTCACCAAATTTTAACAATCTCCACCTTGACACGAATTCCACAAATCTTCAAATGAGCATTCTCCACCTTTTTCACAAAAGTCCTACAGGCAAATCTCAACATCTAGCATTAACCAAGTCCAAGTAATGCTTTGTCCTCTCATGAAACATCTGATCCTTCGTGAGGAAAATAACACTCTAACTATCATAAAAGACTGTAGTAATCTATAAGTCTTCGCTAAGCTCACTGAAGAGTCCTTTCAGCCAAATAGCTTCCTTACAAGCTTTCCGTAAGTGATCTTCTTTTATCCATATCACCTTGTGACGACAACATCACCTATTATTGTGCATCCCTACAGAACATATAAACTAGCGGTTCTCCTTAGTCCCTTCATCACAACAAGAGACCCTTTACTGACCTTCACAGCTCCACCTTCACTAGTGTACTTGTACCCTTTAGAATCAAGAATACTCAAAGAGATCATATTTATCTTCAAATCAGGAACGTGTCTCACATTACCAAGTGTCTGAATGGCACCATCAAACATCTTAATTTTGACCGTACCAAAACCAGCAATTCTGCAAGATGTATTATTGCCCATCAAAACGGCACCACTCGAAACCGTTTTATATGTTGAAAATCAATCCCGATTGAGACACATATGAAACGTACAGCCAGAATCAAGAATCCATTCCTCACTCTGCTTCAAATCAGCATCAGAGACAACGAGAAGTTCACCATTACTGTAATTTTTGGCAACATCAGCCTCACCAAACTTCTCTGGTTGTTTTTCCCTCGAATTTTCACCTGCCCTTTTATTCTTATTCTGCAGCTTGTAACATTCTGATTTGATGTGACCCTTCTTCTTGCACTAATTACATATCTTATCACAATTTTTGGATTTCGATCTGCCCCTGATATTACCATCAGAGTCTTCCTCCTGAGTCCTTCCTCGAATAATAAGACCCTCACCCTGAGCCTCAGATTCTTCGACAAGCTGTTTCATTTTCTCTTTTGAAAATAATGAATCATAAACTTCATTCAAAGTAAGAGTATCACGACTATATAAAATAGTATCTCAAAAAGTCGTATATGATGAGGGTAAAGAACATAGTAAAATTAATGCTAAATCTTCATCATCATATTTGACCTCCAAAGCCTCTAGGTCAGAGACGATTTTCTTAAACACGGTCAAGTGATCTCTTAATGACGTACCTTCTGCCATGCTATGAGAATACAAACGTTGTTTCACACCTAGTTTGCTCGTAAGACTATTTCTCATGCACAACTGCTCCAGTTTTAGCCATAGTGTAGTAGCGGATTTCTCCTTCAAAACATCCTGTAAAATCTCATTCGATAAATGAAGGTAGATCTGAGATATAGCTTTTTGATCCTTACGTTCCTTTTCCTCTTTTGTCCATGTCGAGGGCATGTTGTCTATCCCGAACAGTGCGTCGTCCAAGTCCAGATGTGCTAGCACCGCTCGCATCTTAACCTGTCACAGCGTAAACCTGGTGTTGCGATCCAAAAGCGGAATATCGTATTTCATGCTTGCCGTTGTCATTAATCCCGGTTGAAATCCTCAAAATCAACCTTGCTCTGATACCACTTGTTACGAAATTACTACAGAAAATAAGAACAATAGAGAACACACCAGATTTACGTAGAAAACCCTTGACGAAAAAACACCACGAGCAGAGGAGGAAAAATCAATATGAATGACGGAATACAAAGTCGGCAACTCTCATACCATAATAAAATAAAGAGAAGTAGAAAGAAAAGGGAGGTAGAGAAAAGAAAGAAGAGATAACCAAATACTTTCTTGATTTATTTGTCAAACTTGTCTATGAGATACACAATTTATAGGAACCTTAGAATACTTAGTCAAATAAAAAATTAATAACGAAACTGTTAATTAACAGATTTATAAAGAATCTGTTAATTAACATATTAATAAGAAAATATCTAATAAATATTAACGGATGAAACAGAATTCGGATCACCAAATTCTAACAAATTTGATATGCTATATTGAGAATAATAATTTTTTTAATCGATTACTATATTACAGCAATGGATTTCGGACATTATTATTCTAATGAATAAGATAAAAAATGAAATTAAATGCATGATTTAATAATTTTAAAATTAAGGTATGTGATTTAAATATTTTGAAAATTTTCCTATGTGATTTAATAATTTGTCGTAAGAGAAAAGAGGAATGAAGGTTCCACTCTTCCTTAAGGAAAAAAAAACTTAAGAAAAAAAGAGGATTATAAATAAAATTAAAGGAAAAAAAAGAAAAAGAAAAAAATTGATATAAATAAAATTAAAATTTTGTAATATATTTATGGATTAAAACTTAATTTTTCTATTAAATTTTCCAACCTATTTTATTCAAATAATAATATATTTGATTAATAAATATTTTAAATTAACTAAATTAAATTAAATTTGGTTAATAAATTATAAAAAATACTAGTTAAATTGTGTTAATATACATTTTAACTGTTATTTTTAAATTTTTTATTGAGAGATTTTTATTTTCAATAAATGGAGAAAAAAATAAAATTTAAAGAGAAATAATTTAGTACAATATTAAATATATTTTGATGAAAAATTTTAATTATGAAAATCTGTCTAAATTTTGAAAATATTTTTATAAAAAATAATTACTAATAGGCATGATTTCAAATTAACGGCCAATTCTGATTATTACAGACAAATTTAATGTTACCGATCAAATTTAACTTTGGCTATTGGCCTAATATAATTTTCACTAGTAAAAAAAATTAAACATTTATAACCAAACTTAACTTTGACTAATAAAAAATAACAAAATTATTGGCGAAAATTATATTTCCTAGGTAAAAAAATTATATATTTTTGTTCATAATTAAGTTTTGTTAGTAAAAAATTAAAATTGCCAATCAAATTTAACCTGATTGATAAATAAGTATAATTATCAGTCAAAATTCATTTTGGTTTTGCTGGTAATTAACTTGGCATTTCCCATAGTGGAAGGCCAAATAGTGTTTGGTGAAAGATCAGTTTTCTCCTAACAAATGCCTTTCTCACTTAAACAAACATCTCCTTGACTATTTCTTCAGGAAACACTAAGCTACCTGCAGACACATAGCTTCATCAAGAACAAGACATTAGAATTATACAAAACAACATATATTGTTAATTAATAATCAAGCCAGAGAGAGTGGTTGGGAACATGAACTTAGAAATGTAAAGTGTGAGACTATAAATATATATATATATATATATATATATATAATTGTTAATTAACATTATTATTGGATTATTATTTCACTAACTACATAGTTTAGAAAATACTCCTACTCACATCAACTTACAATTGCGGACAAAGGCAAAAGTACAAATGGTTAATTAATTAGTTCCAATCCAACAATTCTCCAATATTATCATATGAAGAAAGTGGTTGATCATTAACTCATTCTACATTTACACCAACCACTCAACCAGTGTGAACTGGTCTTGCTGAAGTCCATGAAGAAGGTGGCAAGCTCTATATATAACGAGAGAGGAGAAGGTGAATTCATTCATAGGACTGTGTGAAGAAGATGAACCTATCTAGATGAGACTTTTGAGCTGTGTCCATGTGTTGTATATAGAGCTGATCAGAATAGCTAGCCATCATGGCTTCCGAGTGCTCCTCCTCAGCCGGCCATATAGAATATATAGTCACTAGAAATAGACATCAAACCGCGTAGTTGATTACATTAATTAATTAATTAATTAGTTGTTTTTCTCACTGTATTAATTCACACTCTCGACAAAAGCAATGCTCGCCTCTTGTCCCTTCTCCTCCGCTTCTTCTCCTCTGCCTCCCATTTAGTTCTCTGCGCCCAACTGAATTCACCTTGTGATATGGAAGGCGATCGGCACGGCGAGGAGGCCAGCTCCGGCGATGACGACGCGAGCACCCGGCCGCACCCTTACTACGGCTGCACCTTCTGCAAGAGGGGCTTCTCCAACGCGCAGGCCCTCGGCGGTCACATGAACATCCACCGCAAGGACCGAGCCAAGGCGCCGCAGCCGCCGCCACAGCAGGCGGCGGCCGTGCCGTCGTCTCCCGAGCGAGGCGCAGATCAAGGGTATTATTACGGGTGCTACGGTGGCGGTCAATCCGCGTACTCGCCGCTGTCGTCGGCGGCGCGCCGCCTTCTGGGGGAGGATCTCAGGTTGGGCCCGAGCGGCCCTGGTGGCGACGACGCCGCGTCGGCCGTGGTGCACGCAGGAGAGAGGAGGAGGCAGGAGGTTGAAGAAGACGGCGAGGTGGATTTGGAACTCAGGCTCGGCCATCGACCACCACATGATCATCATAAGAGACGAGCAGCGTAGTTTAATTCTGTCTATATATCTCGATATATATATATACCCGCGTTCATAAATAATGTTCAGTAATATATATTCTGTCATACATTTTCTTACATTTTATATTTGAATCGATCGACGATCAGTTTTATGTTAATTAATTTGCAGCTTACAAAATAATTGTGTATGAATGACAAAAAAAAAGGTGTAATTTGAATGATGATATTTGATCGAGTAATTGATATGACACGGGTGCTATATATATATAGGGCAGTGTTAGTTTCCACATACAGTTGTATAAATTGGATCACAATTGAGTGGAAAGCCATCCAGATTTGGAAGCCATTAATTAATCTATTTGAGGGATTTTAGTTGAAGGTTAACGAGAGAGGAGAGGGTTTTAATTCCTTGTGTAATAATGTCGTTTAGTAGAGGTTTAACTTTACTTTGAGAACAGAGATGTATAAATAATTAAGACCTTTGATGCCTCTGCATTAAGATACATCAATTAGATTTTTCAAATGATTAATTAGATATTTAATGTTGATGTAGTATAGGAATTTTTTTGGATAATAAATCTAAGAATACTGACTTTTTGGATTAATGTTTGTGAGTGTTTTCTGATTTATTGATGAAAAATTTATGTGATAACTTGAAATTAATCCGTTTGAAGAATAGGATATAATATTAGATACAAAATCAAAAGGGTATTTTCTAATTATCTATATAAAATCATAGTTCTGTCTCTTGTCAAATAATATACACTTGTGACTTTTTGCGAAAATAATACTCATATGTGACTTTTGCAAATACTAAGCACTCGTATCCGCCTAAATTAGTTGGACTAAGCAAATCGAATAAGGTTGTTAGGCCGATTAGAATAGAAAGCTCTATTGAGGGAATCCAGAGGGCCACATGGCATGCATGTCCGCCAATATGAGTCCTGGTTCAAAACGGAACTTAGGCCAATGTGGTCTAATTCAGGATGAATTCGGGTCAGATCGAACCTGTCCCGATTTCATTTCGAGAAAGAGTTCAGTTCAGGTCGATCTAACTTTTGATGAGCTCGGGCCAGGTTGGATTATTCTCGCCGAGCTAATTCAACAAAATGGTTGAGTACTCATTGGTCGGCAACAGCTGCGCCAGCGGCCGTGCGCTGCTGCACGCTGCCGCATGAGCCGCGTGCGGCAGTGGGAGGCCGCACGCGGCTGCAGGAGACGCCGGAGGATGATTACACTAAAGCGTTGCGTACCTATGACCGGAGGAGAGGTTTGCCGGAGGAGGAGACATCGGGGACGACGGAGAAACGGGGGGAGATTAATCCTCTGAACGCGCAACGGCGAGAGAGAGGGGAAGTCGAAAATAAACCTAAAATAACAACGGAAATGGCTTGTCCGTCGCTAATAGCGACGGTTTTTTAATTGTCGGTCACTATTAGCGACGACATTGACCTTTTCCGTCGCTAATTTAGGGTGTTTGACATGAATTCCAAAATTAGCGATGGATTTAATTTGTCCATCACTAATAGCGACGGACAATTATAAAATCCGTCGCTAATCCTGATTTTTTTTGTTATGGAAAGTGAAGAGCGGCAGTATACAAGAAGGCAATGGTTACCGGGAGGCACATGATAATAGTGTCAATTAAAGAAAAAGGTACAAATCTTGTTATATGCCTTCTCCTTGTATAACCACAACAAGAAAAACAGCCTTTTGCGACGGACCAAATCCGTCGCTAAACGATAATAGCGACGGAAATAATGTCGTCGGCTGTCGCGCCATCGTATTGAGGTTAGCAACGGAACGTGCGTTATCCGTCGCTATTAGCGACGAATTTTAAATAAATAATTCGTCCAAATAACGGAACCGATTGCTGTATACGAGGATAATAGTGACGAAAAGTCAAAGATCCATTGTTATTTTATCATAATTAGCGACGGATATCGTAAGTATCTGTCGCAAATAACGACGGAATATTGACTATTCCGTCGCTATTGGACAGATGAGGACTTGAGGGTTTCAAGATAGCGACGGGGAAGTCAAATATTAACAACAGAAAGTCAAATATCCGTCGCTAATATATGTGATTTTCCAATAGCCTATTCCCTGTTTTTCCCTTACCATATTTACATTCATAACATTCAATATATAATATTCATACACTGCAACACATATTCAAATACAACACATACAAAACAATAATATTCATACAAACATCATATTCATGCAAAAGACATCATATTCATACAAAACACATCATATCCAAAAACATACAACCAGATATACAAAACACATGTATCAAATACACATTTAAATTCCATATCCAAACACATCATATTCTTATCCATGAACATAAGGTGTAATATACATGAACATAAAGTGAATATATGCACGTCAACCAAACCAATATAAAGTGAATATATGAACATAAAGTCTAATAGAAGACATAATGTGAATACATACATGAATGTAATGTGAAGTCAGACACGTCAAAAATGGATCAAAATGAACAACATTTTTGCATAAAAGAAGAGAAACGATATAAATAAAATTGAAATACAATGATAAAACAATATTAGTGAAAACATAATTAGTTATCATAACTGATATAGAAAATATAAATAACATTGAATGATATGTAAAATATCCAATATACACATCTTTCAACCTAACCAATGTCTGAATTCAACTCCGATAATGTAGAATCTGTAAACGAAAATGAGCAAATAAGAAACAATTAGTGATGCATATAATAACAAACCAGATAGTATAATAATTTGCAGCAAAAGAAATGCCAAAACAGTCCAACTTCAAAAAGTAAAATAAAATAAAATAAATATCTCCAACCTGATTTTTCAGCGAAGGAACTCCTCGATGAATGATCCATTGAGAATCCACCACTCCCATTCACTCATGAGCCTCCTTTAATTAGTAATCAAAAATCATCGAAACTAAAAAAATTGGAGAAGCAACAAACTGCCATGCCACAAGTACCTCGACACATCTTCTAAGCGAGAAGTTGAGACCCATCCATGAACCAAGTCATTCTGCAGCAATGGAGCAGGGCCTGAAGTCATTTGACTTTAGGCCCTACGTGGGCCTGAAGTCAGATGACTTCAGGCCCTCCTAGGATGACTTCAGGTCTTACGTTTGAATCTGAAATCGCGTGTTTGGATAGGTTTTTTTTATATTAATATATTTATTAAATATTATTTATTATATTAATTTATATTAATCAAATATAAAAAAATTATCTCTTTATATTTTTTAAAATCATGTTGAAAGAGATATTTCTTTTAACTGTGCCCAAGATGCAGTCATATTTATATATCTTTCTGTGTCAACTGATACGGTTAGAAAACGTAACTGAAAACTATTGGTACTAAGTTTGGACATCAAAAATAGCATCTCCTAAGTAAATTCTAAATAGAGATATCAAGTATGGAGAAATCCAAGTATCCTATGTCCATCAGTGAGTTTTCACCAAAATCCACTGATTCATCCTAGAAAACTTCTATTGTAACATAATTTATAATTATTAGAAGTTTGGACATCAAAAATATCATCTCCTAGCTCAACTCTAACTATTAATATTGAGTTTTGAGAAATCCAAATATCTTAGGTCCATCAGTGGGTTTTGGTGAAAACCTACTGATAGACTTAAAAATCTCCTATTGTAACATAATTTATAATCATTAGAAGTTTGGACACCAAAAATATCATCTTCTAGCTCAACTCTAACTATTGATACTGGGTTTTGAGAAATTCAAATATCCTAGGTCCATCAGTGGGTTTTGGTGAAAACCCACTGATAGACCTAAAAAACTCCTATTGCAACATAATTTATAATCATTAGAAGTTTGAACACCAAAAATATCATCTCCTAGAACTATTGATATTTTTATTTAATTTAATAAATCATGATTAAATATTATAAAAAATATTTTTAAAATAAAAAAAAATTCAGTGCATGCTAGGCCTGAAGTCAGATGACTTTAGGTCCTCGTAGCATGATTTCAGACCTCGCGTTTGAATCTAAAATTACATGTTTTAATAGATTTTTTTATATATTAATATATTTATTAAATATTATTTAATATATTAATTTATATTAATCAAATATAAAAAATCATCTCTTTATATTTTTAAAATCACACTGGAAGAGATATTTTTTTAACTGAAATATTTTTTCTTTCATTACCTTACGTTTTTTAGCCGATTCCATAATATATTATTTTAAAATGAAAAGTCTGAAAAAGCATGTGCAGATGTCTCGGAATTTATTATTGAGAAGGAGAAAGAGAAAGACAGTACTTGACGAGAGGGGTATAAGAGGAAGTTCAATAAAATGGATGTACTTTTTGGTAAAAATAAAACTATGATATACCTTTTGATAAATATTAATTCTTAGGTACCCTTTCGTAAAAAGCGGATTAAAGAAAGAGGCACAGATCTTGTTATGTCTTCTCCCTGTATAACAAATAACCATGTAGATAATGATTATTCTATGACTTAAGTTAGAAAAAAATTATGAAAAAAAATAAAGTATGAGAAATCGACAAATAAAAAGAAATCATGGTCTCTAGATTTTACCCAAAAAAATTATTTAATAACAAAAATAATCCTAAAATAACTTAACGACACTTGAATAGGTAAACCTAACTCATAAATCATGAAAATTATCAAAAAAAATCTTAAATATATAAAAAAAATTAAAAATTAAAAAAATTAAAGGGTTAGAAAATGTCCTAAAGGATATTTTTGGATTCTAAATTTGACCGATTATAAGTTTTATCCTGTAATAAATATAAATATTTGGACAAACATCGATTTCTACTCAAAAATAATATTATTCTAATATCTGAATAAAAAATTATGACACATTAAAATTTCACACCTTTTGTGTCAAACTTGGATTACCATGTCAATACATAAGATATATAAATCTACAAGCTTCATCATTTTTACTTTTTACTAGATCGCTATTTCGGAGGGAGTCGACGATGATGGTCAGGCACTGAAGTTCTACTCCTGTGGAAGTTGCTGCGGTGGGGAGGAACTTAGGGTCCTGTAAGGTTAACACGGGCGTAATGGGGCACGCCGATAGGGGTCCAGCGGAGTCCACTCCGACGCTCAAGTCAGTGTTCGTCCGAGAAGTAAAGGTAGCGAGAAGTAAAAAATGTATATAAGGTTGAGAGAGCGTAACCTCTTTACAGGAGGGGTTGGACTACCTTTTATACTGACACCCACGGACTAGACGTGCCCCCTCGATCGGTACCATGTCTCCGATACTTAAGTCACGCCCCCCTCATTCGGCGGTGACTGGATATCCTTTGAAAGGGTCTGCCCCGCTATCACGCTTCCACCCGTTGCGACATTTAAGGGTCGTGCAAACCTTTTCCAACGGGGATGATTATCCGCACCGAGAGGGGGGTCAGTTCCCGAGGTCGGTCATTGCGGGGACTCCACCTCTCGAGGTGAGCTCGGGGTCTTTGGGCGCTATAACTCCCGAGGTGCTCTCGGGACCTACCCTCCCGGGGTGCTCCTGAGAGGGGTCTTCCGGCTAACCTTCCCGGGCGTATCTCCCGAGGGGGGCCCAGGGGCCCGGGAAGGGAGGCCACTTCGATCCGTCATGTCGCGCCCCGCGGCTTCTTCACCCCCCCCCCCCCCCCCCCCCGCGCCGGGCACGGACTATTCAACCCTATCACAAGTCCCTCCCTTCAAGTCTGATCGAAGGAAGTGTGGCTGACTGATCGGACTAGTGTCAAGATGAAGAAGCTACGAGCCTTCACCTTCCTTACTTCCCCGGTGGTTGTAAGGGGCCTGTGGATTATAATCCTTATCCCGAGTTTCGAGAAATCCCCCTTAACGGTCTCATCCTTTTCAGAAAAAAAGGATATCCCAACTCCTGAGGTATTATAATGGCATCTGTCTCTTCGTTATAAAGGCGTAGGGTACCCTGGCGAATGCCTTATTGCCACAAGTCCCAACGGCCATCTCCACAAGTTCGTGCGCCGCCTTGGACGGCTCGCGACAAGCGACTGCCTGTGCGGGCAGTTTCTCGCTTTCCACGTGTCTCTTCCCCATTGTGTCCAGGCAGGTGGTCGCTTGAGTATAAGAGGGGAAGGTGTAGATGTTAAGCCTACTTCCGACTCGGCGGCTGGGTGCACTTCGTTTTCTTCTCTCGTAAATCTTCTTTTGCGTGTGAGTAGTTTGTCTCCTTCTTATCTTCTTTCTTAGAGATCATGGTAAGCTATCGCGCGGAGTGGTATGAGTCCGCCTCCTTGAGAGTGAGACCAGAGGCCTTGCAAGCGGCCACCGAGGCCTATGGCATCCCGGCTGAGATGGCAATGGTCATCCCCAAAGTGGGTCAGACGCCCGTGGAGCCCCCTGCAAGCATGTTGACCTTCTTTTTAAGACAAATGGAGTTAGGGCTCCGCTTCTCTATCCCCCCTTTTTTCACGAACATAGCATCCTATTTTGATATCCCCCCTTCACCAGATGGCTCCTAATGCCTTCGCCCAAATGGGAGGGGCATATATCATCTTCAAGATTTTTGACCTTCCTCTGACCCCTCACCTCTTTCATTCTTTCTTTGTCCCGATAGGATCTAGAGGGGTCTTTAGTTTCGCAGCCCGACCGGGTCATAGGTTTTTAGGAGGGTTTCCTTCCTCGCATAATGGTTGGAAGGAGAAATTCTTCTTCATTAGGTTGTCGTCCTTACCCTTCAGCCCCCTGTGTTGGATAGAGGATTTGCCGACTCCTCCCATTCTAGGGAACTTTCTCCATAGTCCGGTGTACCAGCGTACTAAGGAGGTACTCTCTGGTATGGAGTTCAGCGGCCCGGGATTGATGCAGAGTGAAGAGCTTATGTACCGGGCGGGCCTCAACCCTAAAGTGACGCGAATCAGCCCTTCCCTGGGTATGTTCATCTTTTTCCTTTAATCCCTGTTGGTTCTAACTGATATTCTCTCTGTCTGGCTTTTGCAGAAGAAGTCATGTTCGCCAAGGTGATGGGCAGGCTCATCAGATGGGAGGAGACCAACAAGGAGGCATTGAATCCTCCTCCAGCCGCTCCTGACGCTCCACCTGCTCCCGCCGAAGCTCCTGAGGGGCATATCGTCTCGTCTTGTGGGGTCGCTTCACCCGAGAGGGTCGAGGCTACTATTATATCCCCGACGATTGTGAGCCGAGGGCCTTCCGATCAACAGTTTGGCCCTGAGGTGGGTCTTTCCTCTGGGGGTGGATCTTCGCCGAGGGCTGCCCGTCCAACGGGAATTAGTGAGGGGACCTCCCCTCTTATCATTTCTTTAGTAGTCTGTTCTGCTGGGCAACAAAAGAGGTGGCTCCCCAAGGGCTTGGGTCCTTCATGAAAAAAGCTGCGTTCTACACGTTCCTCTCCTCTTCCCTCGGTGCCCGAGGAAGCGGCTCTACCTACTGAGGTAGTAGCCTCTGTACCAGCTCCACCGGTCCCTGCTCCGAAGCTGGTCGTCCCAATGCCTCCGGTCTGCTCCATTGACCCGTCCACATCTTCCAAGGGTAAGGAGGTGTTACGTACCTAATACCGGATGAGATTGGATCGTCTAAGGAAGAAGTTGGATGCAACGTTGGAGGCCTCCATGCAATCCTTCCCCCCGATGCAGTTCAAGGAGGTTCCGGCCAAGGGGGTCGTGTCCGAGGGAACTTCTAGCTTCGAGGAAGACGATTTCGGCCCCTCCAGTCTGCTACCTGAAGCCCCCACCATCGAGCGACTTCCTCCTCGTCTGGGTTCGTCGCGGCCTGAGGGGCGGGGGAGTACCTCTGGAGGGGCGGCCGTACACATTTCGACGGGCCCACTTACCACTCTTTGGGAGACTCTCCTGAAGGTACAAATCACTGTTGCATTGGATGTGCTCTTGCCCATTACCTGACTTCTTGGCGCAATGGCAAGTCGCTGAGGATTGCGTGACAGCCGGCCGGGGTCTGTATTCCTAGCCCCGGGTTGAAGCCTTGCTCGGCCGGGCATTGAAGGCAGAGGCTACAGCTGACTACGAGCGTCGGGCAGGATTGATGCAGGCAGGGGTCAGCAGGGCACTCCGGGCGAAGGTCGAGCAC
>JAGFNQ010002935.1:25007-42627 GCA_024364735.1 Boesenbergia rotunda | reverse complement strand
TACTTTTCGTATAAATAAAATAATACTTTTGTTACCCTGTGTGTGTGTGTATGCCCGGATTATTCTTTGGAGTGTTTTGCTTACGTTCCCCTGGTCGGGCATGCTACTTTACTGTTGCTTCAGTAGAGTCCACCCATCCTGGGCGCTCGGGATATCATGGGGAACCCTGGTTTGCATCCTCGGTGGGGAGTCTGGAACAACCCGGACCAAACCTAAGTACCCCAGCTATCGGTTGCACCGTGGGGTATTAGGGTTTGGGCTTTTGGATACTTGGTCGGACTCGTATGTTCCAGACCAAGCCTAAGTACCCCGGGCATCGGTTGCACAGTGAGGTATTAGGGTTTAGGATACTTGGTCGGGCGTGTATGTCCCAGACCAAGCCTAAGTACTCCGGGCATCGGCTGCACCGCGAGATATTAGGATTTTGGATACTTGGTCGGGCATGTATGTCCCAGACCAAGCCTAAGTACCCCGGGCATCGGTAGCACCGCGAGATATTAGGGTTTTGGATACTTGGTCGGGTGCGTATATCTCAGACCAAGCTTAAGTACCCCGAGCATCTACTGCACCGCGAGGTATTAGGGTATTGGATACTTGGTCAGGCGTGTAAGTACCAGACCAAGCCGAAGTACCCCGGGCATTGATAAGTACCATTTTATTGATTATTTTAGTTGCTAAAATCCAAGTTTGACCCATATTTTTCTTGTTTAATTGTGAATTTACCCTAGGTTCTAGAAATTATTGCTATTTTGGACTTAATTGCAAATTTGTACATATTTGAATTATTTAGCCACTGAATTTTTGATCTATTTTTGTAGGCTTGAAAAGATAATGGACCTAGGGCATACTGGGTCAAACTTGAGTCGGAAGTGAACCCGGATCGAGTTATCAAGCTTCGGATTAATCTGGATCGTCCGATTCAAAAGCGACTAGATCTGAGCCATCTGGGACCATCTAAAGCAATCCAAGCTAGGGTTAGGGCTGATCAAGAACTCTGATCAAGATCTGAAGGTTTCATCCCAATCAGAGCTCATTCAACCGTTGGATCAAGATCAGAGGGCTCTAAACTGTCCATTCAAAGATTAGGTTGATCTGGACCATCCGTTGCAAATCTGGAGGATCCGAGATACCACGAGGCAGATCCTGACCCCTGATCATCATCATCAAAGTTTGGATTAAATCAGAGCAAGATCAGCCGTTGGATTTCCTCAAATCAATCTGGACCGTTCATTCCTAATTACTTAAGGAAAATCCCCTCAGTTTTATTCCTCATCGCGTCTTCGCCGCAACAATGCTCTTCTCCATTTTCTCTTAGTTTTCGCTTGCAATTTCTTTAGCTTGAAGGCGTGACCACCTCAACTTCAACCCTAGATCAAGATTTGGATCATTGGAGGTAGCTTCGGTGGAGAATTCAGCTCAATTTGGCACCGGACAGAGTTGTGTGAGGGTTTCGACAGCTTTGTGGACCGAGCACTTGGATCTCATCCACAAGCCATTTTCGATCATCTGAGCCGTTTGTAGGGGTCCTCAGGTGAGCTCAGATGATCCTCGAATCATCATCGCAATCCAGTTAACTGAGATCGAAGAGTTCAGATTGGATTTCCCCAGTTGAGTGCTGTTTGAGCAGAGACGAGATTTGAAGCTTATTTCTAGTGATTTGCGGAGCTGAAGGGGTTCTTGGCTTGCCCTTGTGTGACGAACAAGGAGGTTTTGAGCTCGGGAAGGGTTGAGGATTAGTTTTCGTAGCTAATTTCCTTAGTTTCAGTTGTAACTTCATTTCTAAATTCTGTCATTTGCTGAAATTCGTATCAGCTGTTTGATTACTTCTTTAAGTTGTTTCTGCTCAAGTTAGGTTTACTCTTTGCAAGTAAATTAGCTAGGTATCTTGTTTAGTAATCAATTGAATTCAATTTCAGTTTATTGGCTGTTTGTTGCTTGCGTATCAGCTGTAGCTTGCGTATCAGCCCTGTTTTGCCATTTCCAGCTTAATTCTGAATTTTTCTGTTTATTTCGAATTCAATTCGTTTCTGGTTTTAGTTCCTGAGATTTGAGTCAACATTTTGGTAGCTAATGAGTTGATTTGAGTTCGATCAGCATTTAATTTCAATTCCGCATTTCTGCTCAGATTTGCCCTTTGCGTATCAAGTTGTGTCTTGTGTATCAGTTTCATCTCAGCAAATTCCAGCTGATAATTTCCGAAGTTGTGCCAATTAATTGGTGGTTCTCTTTCAAGTTTTTACTGAACTGTAGATTAGAGTAATTCATTTCAGCTGGTTTGTTTGAGATTGCATATGGTCTGATGCTTCATTTCTGAATTTTTGCATTCGAATTCTGCACTTAAGTTCATTTCTGAATTTTGCTGCATTCATCTCTGATTTCCAGCTTTAATGCATAATTAGCTCTTCACTATTAGCTTTGTCTTCCAAGTGTAGTGATTCATTTCAATTCGGGATTTTAAATTACAGCTTTGGTACTTAAGTTGCAATTGTTGATTAAGTTTTCCATTAGTTGAATTCATTAGCTGCCATTACCTTGGTTAGTTTCTTTAGTTAAGTTTACTCTCTTTGCATTGTGTTTTCACTTCTCATTACTAAACCAAACCCATTCCTTATTTGAAACCCCAAAATAGTAACGACACATAAATACAAGCTCGAATCACACAACATCAACTAGCCCTAGGAAAAATATGACCTGTGGCCCCTTTACTACGTTTTTATACTTTGATTGCAAAAAGGGTTTCCAGCTTTTCACACATCTAAATTTTGAGACCCACACTTTCGTGACACCTATTTCGTGGCCATCAAAATTTTTGGCGTCGTTGCCGAGGAATAACTAGTTGATTTGTTTGATTTTTGCTTATACGCTTAGTTCACATTTTTCTTGATTCATTTTTTGTGCTTATTGCTATATCTGGTGATCTGATTTTATTTGTTTCATCTTTTTATCTACTTTTACTGCGATTTGTTTTGGTTTTATGACCAGGTCTACAGGTGGTGATCTTGAAGAATTTGACCCTGAGATTGAGAGGACTTTCAGAGCCAGGAGGAACCAAGGCATACTTTCAGAGACTACAGATATTCCTCCTATTCAGACTATTCCCACTCATTCAGGCAGTATCATGGCAAACCACCAGAAGACTATGAAGGAACTCGCAGCACCAGATGCTTAATTTCAGTATTCCAGCATTGCTTATCCAGAGCTGGCTGGAGATTTTGAGCTCAGATCTGGACTCATCCATTTGCTGCCCAAGTTTCAAGGATTATCTGGAGATGATCCAAATAGACACCTGCACGAGTTCCATGTTGTATGCTCTACTATGACCTCAGGGCATTTCTGAAGAAGATATCAAGCTGAGAGCTTTCCCCTTTACACTGACAGGAGCAGCAAAAGATTGGTTTTACTACTTACCCACTGGGCACGTGTCTAGTTGGATCTCTATGAAGAAAGCATTTTTGGAGAAATATTTTCCAGCCTCAAGAACAGCAATCATCAGAAAAAGCATCTGTGGCATTCAGCAAGTAGTGGGGGAGACACTTTATGACTACTGGGAGAGATTCAACAAACTGTATTCTAGTTGCCCACAGCACTAGATCAGCGAGCAGCTTCTAATTCAGTATTTTTATGAGGGATTGCTGCAGATGGACAGGATTATGATAGATGCTGCAGCTGGAGGAGCCCTAGTGAACAAAATGCCAAATCAAGTTAGGGAGCTCATTTCAAACATGGCTGAGAATTCACAACAATTTGGGAGCAGAGCATTGACCACCAGAGGAGTTAATGAAGTCCAGATGGTTTCAAATGAACAGAAAGAAATGAAGGATGCTATGGTGGAGCTTACATCAGTGATGAGGCAAATGTCTGTTAATAATGCAATTCAAGGTTCAAATCTTTCAGCAACTCCACAAGTTAATCAAGTGATGAGGGTATGCAGTATTTGCTCTAGTCAAGAGCACAATTCGGATTCATGTCCCACCCTCCAACAAGATGAGACAGTAGCGGCATTAGTTAGGGGGCAATTTCAATCTCGGAATAACCCCTATTCTTCCACTTATAACCCCGGTTGGAGGGATCATCCAAATCTCAAATATGGGAACTCTTTCTACCAACAGAACCCTCAGCAACAACAATTCCAGCAAACATCACAGCAGCCCCAGCAAACACAACAAAATCAGCAAGTTTTTCAGCCTTCGAACCAGAATTTTCAGCCTACATTTCAGCCTCAATTCCAGCCATATCAGCAAGGGCAGCAAGGTTTTCAATCATTTCCAACTTACCAACCTCAAAACCAGCAAACTTTCCAGCCTTCACAGCCCTATAATCAGAATTTCCAGCCTTACAATCAAGGGTTTCAGCCTATGCAAAATCAGTCCTTACCACAGAATTTCCCATTTCAAAATCAGAATTTTCAAGGATACAACTCTCAGCAAGGTTTCCAAGCATGTCAGCCCTCTAATCAGCCCTATCAACAGCCTACTCAGCCCTCTTATCAGCCCCAATTCCAACCACAGCAGGGTAATGTTTTTCAGCCTACTACTTCATCGTTTCAGGGACCATCAAAACCCTATACTAACCAAGGGGGCTATGGGAGTTCTAGTGGAGGAAATGTGCCCCAATAGAGGGTTGAAGAAATATTTCAACAAATTTTACAACAACAACAAGCTTGGCAACAACAACAACAAATTTTACAACAACAACATCAAAACCTTGAGAGGCAAATGGGACAATTGGCTAGTGGGATTAATCAAAGTCAAGCTCAAGGATCAAGTCAACTACCTTCCCAAACTGTTCCTAATCCGAAAGGAAACGTGAGTGCTATTGCTTTGAGGAGTGGGAAGGTTACATCATCTCAAAATGGTCCAAGAGCTGAAATTTCAGAAAACTGGACAGCACCTTCAATTCCAGCCCAAAACAGCCATGAAATCCCAAATTCAGTTGGTTCCACCCCTAGTCCGTGCCCAACTCCTTCCTCAAGTAATCCTCCAATTTTGGTGGAAAACGGAGAAGAAATCAGTGCCGAGACGCAAGGTACAGCAGCTACTTCGCATGGGGCAGCAGTCCAAAAATCAGCCCTTCCACTTCCGGCCAAAGAAGATGAATTTAGGGTTCCTCCACCCTTTCCACAGTGGAAAACACAAGCCAAAAGACAAGTGGAGGAGGAGAAGGCTAAGGAATTCAATGAGCTAG
Source organism: Boesenbergia rotunda (assembly GCA_024364735.1). NCBI lineage: Eukaryota > Viridiplantae > Streptophyta > Magnoliopsida > Zingiberales > Zingiberaceae > Boesenbergia > Boesenbergia rotunda. Next base: position 37,443 of record JAGFNQ010002935.1, on the reverse strand, counting down.
TGGAACTTTTCAGTAAGGTAGAGATCAATGTACCTTTGTTGACCATGATCAAACAGATTCCTAAGTATGCTAAGTTTTTGAAAGATCTTTGTGTTCATAAGAAGAAACTTAAGGAAAATGAGTTGGTCAGCTTTGGGAAAAATATTTCAGCACTTATCCACTCCATTCCTCAGAAATGTGAAGACCCAGGGGTATTTACTGTTTCTTGTGAGATAGGAAGCACCATATTCCATGATGTCATGCTTGATTTAGGAGCTTCCATAAATGTGATGCCCAGGTCAGTCTTCCAGATGCTTGGCATAGGCCCTTTATAGCCCACTGGTGTGGTGATACAGCTAGCAGACAGGAGCCAGACCCACCCAACTGGTATGATTGAAGATGTTTTGGTGAAGGTAAAGGAGCTAATATTTCCTGCAGATTTTTATATCTTAGATATGGAGGGAGATTATCTTGCACACCGTTCTCCACTTATTTTAGGCAGACCATTTCTGAAGACTGCTCGAACAAAAATTGATGTATATGCTGGTACACTTTCCTTGGAGATTGGAGACACGGTGGTTCAGTTTAGCCTTTTTGATGCTATGAAACATCCGAGAGAGGATCACTCCGTTATGAGCATGGATATTCTTGAGGAGCTGGAGCAAACAGAGTTAGAGGCTGAGGGATTTTTACCTGATTTTTCTGGAGGAGCTATTTATTCAGAGGAGGCTGAGAGAATATTTACTGCTGAGACTGAGGATTTTTCAGAAGACATTTCAGACGCATTTCCAGATGGAGAGGTTTTTCTAGGTGTAGGGGATTGCACAGAGCCCCAAGGATCACCTATTTCTCTTGAGATTCATAGTGTAGGGGATTGCACAGAGCCCCAAGGATCACCTATTTCTACTGAGGAAGACCAGAGTGAACTGAAGCCACTACCAGGCCATTTGAAGTATGCATATCTAGGATAGGAGCAGACTTTTCCTGTGATTATTGCACAACATTTGGAGTCAGAATAAGAAGAAAAATTATTGCAAGTCCTGAGGCACTACAAGAAGGCAATTGGGTGAACTTTATCAGATATACCAGGTATCAGCCCAGCTATCTGTATGCACAGGATATTTTTGGAAGAAAATGTCAAACCTGTGAGGCAACCACAAAGGAGACTCAATCCACTTATTTTGGATGTTGTAAAGAAAGTGGTGACTCGACTTCTACAGGCAGGTATCATTTACCCTATTTCTGACAGTTAGTGGGTTAGTCCTATTCACGTGGTGCCCAAGAAATCTGGAGTGACCGTGGTGGTGGATGAAAGCAATGAACTAGTGCCCACCAGAGTTAAGAATTCCTGGAGAGTCTGCATTGATTACAGGAAGCTCAACAAGGTCACAAGGAAAGATCACTTCCCTTTACCCTTTATTGATCAGATGCTTGAGAGACTGGCAGGGAAGTCGCATTATTGTTTCTTGGATGGATTTTCAGGCTATTTTCATATTTGCATAGATCCAGAGGACCAGGAGAAGACTACCTTCGCTTGCCCCTTTGGCACTTTTGCCTACAAACGTATGTCCTTCGGACTCTGCAATGCACCCGGTACATTTCAGAGATGCATGGTAAGTATATTTGGTGAGTTGCTAGAGGACTGTACAGAGATATTCATGGATGATTTTTCAGTTTATGGCACGTCTTTTGATTCATGCTTAGATAATTTATCTAGGATTTTACATTGTTGCATTGAAACTAACCTTGTTCTTAATTTTGAGAAATGTCACTTCATGGTAGAGCATGGGATTGTACTTGGACATATAGTCTCTCGGAAAGGTATTGAGGTAGATCCTATGAAAATCAGTGTTATTTCTTCTTTATCTTACCCCGTATGCGTACGGGATGTTCGTGCTTTTCTTGGACATGCAGGTTTCTACCGCAGATTTATTAGAGATTTCAGCTTGATTGCTCGACCCTTGACACGACTTTTACAGAAAGATGTTGAGTTTCATTTTGATGATAAATGCAAGGAAGCTTTTCATAGACTCAGGGAGGCTCTTACCTCAGCTCCTATTATTACATCACCTGATTGGACTTTACCATTTGAACTAATGTGTGATGCTTCTAATTTTGCAGTGGAGCTGTTCTAGCACAGAGGGTTGATGGAGCACCACATGTCATTTGCTACGCCTCCAAAACCCTAGATGCCGCCCAAACAAACTACACCACTACTGAAAAGGAGCTTCTTGCCATTGTTTTTGCTTTAGATAGATTCAGATCTTATTTATTGTGCTCACATGTTGTTATTTTTTCTGATCATGCAGCTCTCAAATATTTGTTGAAAAAGCCTGATGCAAAACCTAGATTGATCAGATGGATGCTCCTACTCCAAGAATTCGACCTGGAGATCAAGGATTGAAGTGGAAAAGAGAACTTAGTTGCAGATCATTTGAGCAGACTTGAAGGAGATGGATCTCCTACCACCATTGACGATGATTTCAGAGATGAGCACTTGATTGCAGTGCATGGTGAGACACCGTGGTATGCAGACCTAGTTAACTTTCTTGTTGCACATGTATTTCCCACTCAATTTTCTAAGGCTCAAAAAGATAAACTCAAAAGTGATGCAAAGTTTTATGTGTGGGATGATCCTTATTTGTGGAAATTTTGTAATGACCAAATAATTAGGAGATGCGTACCAGATCATGAGTTTTCGTCTGTACTTACATTTTGTTATTCATCAGCCTGTGGGGGCATTTTGGATCCCAGAAAACTGCCAGGAAAGTACTAGAGTGTGGATTGTATTGGCCTGCCCTTTTTCATGATTCATATATCTTTTATAAAAATTGTGATAGATGTCAGTGAACTGGGAACATAGGAGCGAGACATGAGATGCCCCAAAACACTATGCTTTACTGTGAGATTTTTTATGTTTGGGGGATAGATTTTATGGGACCTTTTCCTGCATCTTATGGATATCTGTATATTTTACTTGCTGTGGATTATATTTCCAAATGGGTGGAGGCCATTCCCTCCAAGACTGATGATTCTTCTGTTGTTTGTAGTTTTGTTAGGTCACACATTTTCTGCAGGTTTGGAATTCCTAGAGCCATAATTAGTGACCAAGGATCTCATTTTTGCAACAAACACATGAAGGCAATGCTGAGTAAATATGGGGTGGTACATAAAGTTTCTACATCCTATCATCCCCAAACAAATGGAAAGACTGAGATTTCCATCAGAGAGAAAAAATCAATTTTGGAGAAGACAGTTGGGCCCACTAGAAAAAACTGGAGAAAGAGGCTAGATAACGCACTCTGGGCCTACAGAACAGCATATAAGACACCGATTGGCATGTCACCCTACCGCTTGGTTTATGGTAAGGCTTGTCACCTCCCCGTGGAAATAGAGCACAAGGCATATTGGGCGGTGAAAGCCTGTAATTTCGATGCTACCAAGGCGGGAGAAGAAAATTACAACTCCAAGAACTTGAAGAAATTCGGCTAGAAGCATTTGAAAATTCAAGGATCTACAAGGAGAAGACCAAGAACTTCCATGACAAGCACATTGTGAAGAAAGATTTCCAAATTGGTGACAAGGTATTATTGTACAAATCAAGGCTTAAATTGATAAAAGATAAATTAAGGTCAAGGTGGGATGGTCCATTTATTGTAACTAATATTTTTCCTTATGGTGTTGTGGAAATTCAAGATGTATCTAACGGTTTTATTTGGAAAGTCAATGGCCACCGGCTCAAAAGGTACTTTGAAGAACTAAAGGAGCTAGAGGTGGATGGTTTGGACATGAACGTAGCTATCTACCCAACTTAAGGGGAGTTCACTTTCTCTACACTTACATTTCATTGTACATATCATTTTCATGGTTCTAGGAATAAATTTTTCTCTTTTGAAGTGAGTAGTTGATAATAAATTCTTAGGCAACATAGCATGAATAAATAGACTTTCTAAATACCATGTTACTCCTTTTAGCATTTTTGTTCTTAATGAATAAATGTATCCCTATAGGTGGTTTTCATGTCATTTTAGAATCTTTTGAAAATAAATTAAATTTGGTTGTCAAAACTTAGGGTTTGAGCTCATGGATGAAATCTTGGATGCTTGAGTACTACTTTGCTTTAGATTCTTAATTGGGGACTTGAGATGAATTATTTTCGCCTAGTGAGAATTAGCCTTATATTTGTGATACACATATGTTATTGTACTCTAGAACTTGCTTAGGTTCTTTCAAAACCATATTTCAATGATTGAATCACATTTATAGAGATAAATCATTTTGCTTCTCATCTCATATCAATTTTCGTAAATTTCCCTTGTATCACTTCATTTTTCTCACTTTCCCTACCTAATCTCATTTTTTCTATGGATTTGTTTGCTTGGGATGTTTTCTTGATGCTACTTTGCCCGAGACGGACAAAGATTTAAGTGTGGGGGAGTGACTAGTATTTTGGTATCAAAGAGGCATTTCATGTCAAGAAAAATTTTTGCAATTACATGTGCCAAGAATGAGTTTGAGTGAGTTGATGTCAAGAATGAGCAAGAGAGATGGAAGCAATTGGAGATCTAGATTCCCTATCATACTTTGAAGATTCAAGTGGCAAGCAATGAAAAAAGAAAAAAAAAATTGGCACGCAAAAGCAAAAAGGAAAAAAAAATATTTGTGCCAAAGTGAAAAAAAAGGTTTTGTGGAGCTAACTTGGATCGGAAATGATGTGGATCAAGAATTGGGAAGTTGGAAGTATTTAACAGCACTTTGTTAAAATCTGAATTGAAGGCTGAGAAATTTGAATGGAAGCTGAATTGAAGCTGAGTAGAAGCAGGGAAATGCAGGAAAATCTGAAGCTAGGAAAAATCTATGCCAAAAGTCAAAAGAAGTTGTTCGGCACCCTGATTGCAACTGATTGCAGCTGCTATTTACTATAGAAATCAGAAACAGCTTGGCATCAAATGCTGAAATGCAGCTGTACAAATTCAAGTGCTTCTGCAAATTGCATCTAAACTGATCGGAATTGAAAGTGAAACAGTTTTTGCTGATAAGGATTAAGAACAAGTCCATCAACCAGCCAGCCATCAGAAATCTGAAAAGCAGCAGGTTAGTTGAATTAAAGTGCCGAAATCTGATCAAGCAGTGATGGAATTCAAACATGCTGAGCAGAAATTTTCAAGTGAAACAATTGAGTTCTCCACTACGATTTGGTGTTAGGATTAAATGTGTGACTGCTGTGAAGAAATCAAGGAGTTGCCAGGTCTGAAATCCATTGACTGTTGTAAAAAAAAAAATTCAGAAACATATTAAAGGCAGATTCAAGAAGAGAGTAGCTATTCATTGGAAGCTCACGGCAATGCTGAGTTGAAGCTGATTCTGATAGGAATTTGAGCACATAAGGACTGAACAAGCAGCTGACCATTTAAAGTAGAGAAAGAAGAAAAAACAGTTCGGAAGCAAGGTTGAAGTTTCGACCATTTAAAAGAAAAGAGAAGGAGATAAAGTGGCACACAAATGAAGACTTGGCACTATAAAATCATTGAAGTTTCTCTCGTCCGAATTAAAAGCTTTGTTCCACTACAAGTCTGACCTTGCTAGAGGATAAAAGAAGAAAAAAAAATCAGAAAAGAGAAGAAAGAAGCAAAGTTGGCACGCAAGGTGGAAGATTGGCACATTGAAACCAACCAAGTTTTCTTCATCCAAATCAAAGGCATTGCTCAAATTTGACTTCACCACACTTTGATATCACTAGAGGACTGTAAAGAAGGGCAAAGCACATTGGAAACATTTTTTAGCAACCAAGTCTCCCCCTTCATCAAATTTTCTATTTCCTTGGTTTTTATTCCACTCCTTACCATTTTCTATGTTTTCATTTGTTTTTGTAGAAGTGGATCCTAATCATGAATAATAGTGGAGATTAAATAACAAGCAAGCCTATGGTAGTGCAAGAAGCATGTGTGATTGAGTGAGCTCCACTTCCATCATCAACTTAGAACTTAAGGAGAGAGCCACCAAAATTTTCCTTGAAAGGCTAGTGAGTTAAATTCATCTCAATGACTCATGAAGGATGAAAAGGCTAAGTTGTTGATTTAAGGATGAGATACTAATCCATAGAGCTTAGATTTTTGAGAATTGACAACCTTAGGTAATTTCTTTTCATTTGCTTCTAATTATGCTTAAGAAAATCTAGGGGATACATACTTAGTAGTTTCGCGAGACGCTCAAGCTTAAGTGTGGGTGAGTTGATAAGTACCATTTTATTGATTATTTTAGTTGCTAAAATCCAAGTTTGACCCATATTTTTCTTGTTTAATTGTGAATTTACCCTAGGTTCTAGAAATTATTGCTATTTTGGACTTAATTGTAAATTTGTACATATTTGGATTATTTAGTCACTAAATTTTTGATCTATTTTTGCAGGCTTGAAAAGATCATGGACCTAGGGCATACTGGGTCAAACTTGAGTCGGAAGTGAACCCGGATCGAGTTATCAAGCTTCGGATTAATCTGGGCCGTCCGATTCAAAAGCGGCTAGATCTGAGCCATCTGGGACCATCTAAAGCAATCCAAGCTAGGGTTAGGGCTGATCAAGAACTCTGATCAAGATCTGAAGGTTTCATCCCAATCAGAGCTCACTCAACCGTTGGATCAAGATCAGAGGGCTCTAAACTGCCCATTCAAAGATTAGGTTGATCTGGACCATCCGTTGCAAATCTGGAGGATCCGAGATACCACGAGGCAGATCCTGACCCCTGATCATCATCATCAAAGTTTGGATTAAATCAGAGCAAGATCAGCCGTTGGATTTCCTCAAATCAATCTGGACCGTTCATTCCTAATTACTTAAGGAAAATCCCCTCAGTTTTCTTCCTCGTCGCGTCTTCGCCGCAACAGTGCTCTTCTCCGTTTTCTCTTAGTTTTCGCTTGCAATTTCTTTAGCTTGAAGGCGTGACCACCTCAACTTCAACCCTAGATCAAGATTTGGATCATTGGAGGTAGCTTCGGTGGAGAATTCAGCTCAATTTGGCATCGGACAGAGTTGTGTGAGGGTTTTGACAGCTTTGTGGTCCGAGCACTTGGATCTCATCCACAAGCCATTTCCGATCATCTGAGCCGTTTGTAGGGGTCCTCAGGTGAGCTCAGATGATCCTCGAATCATCATCGCAATCCAGTTAACTGAGATCGAAGAGTTCGGATTGGATTTCCCCAGTTGAGTGCTGTTTGAGCAGAGTCGAGATTTGAAGCTTATTTCTAGTTATTTGCGGAGCTGAAGGGGTTCTTGGCTTGCCCTTGCGTGACGAACAAGGAGGTTTTGAGCTCGGGAAGGGTTGAGGATTAGTTTTCGTAGCTAATTTCCTTAGTTTCAGTTGTAACTTCATTTCTGAATTCTGTCATTTGCTGAAATTCGTATCAGCTGTTTGATTACTTCTTTAAGTTGTTTCTACTCAAGTTAGGTTTACTCTTTGCAAGTAAATTAGCTAGGTATCTTGTTCAGTAATCAATTGAATTCAATTTCAGTTTATTGGCCGTTTGTTGCTTGCGTATCAGCCCTGTTTTGCCATTTCCAGCTTAATTCTGAATTTTTCAGTTTATTTAGAATTCAATTCGTTTCTGGTTTTAGTTCCTAAGATTTGAGTCAACATTTTGGTAGCTAATGAGTTGATTTGAGTTCGATCAGCATTTAATTTCAATTCCGCATTTCTGCTCAGATTTGCCCGTTGCGTATCAAGTTGTGCCCTGTGTATCAGTTTCATCTCAGCAAATTCCAGCTGATAATTTCCGAAGTTGTGCCAATTAATTGGTGGTTCTCTTTCAAGTTTTTACTGAACTGTAGATTAGAGTAATTCATTTCAGCTGGTTTGTTTGAGATTGCATATGGTCTGATGCTTCATTTCTGAATTTTTGCATTCGAATTCTGCACTTAAGTTCATTTCTAAATTTTGCTGCATTCATCTCTGATTTCCAGCTTTAATGCATAATTAGCTCTTCACTATTAGCTTTGTCTTCCAAGTGTAGTGATTCATTTCAATTCGGGATTTTAAATTACAGCTTTGGTACTTAAGTTGCAATTGTTGATTAAGTTTTCCATTAGTTGAATTCATTAGCTGTCATTACCTTGGTTAGTTTCTTTAGTTAAGTTTACTCTCTTTGCATTGTGTTTTCACTTCTCATTACTAAACCAAACCCATTCCTTATTTGAAATCCCAAAATAGTAATGACACATAAATACAAGCTCGAATCACACAACATCAACTAGGCCTAGGAAAAATACGACCTGTGGCCCCTTTACTACGTTTTCATACTTTGATTGCAAAAAGGGTTTCCAGCTTTTCACACATCTAAATTTTGAGACCCACACTTTCGTGACACCTATTCCGTGGCCATCAGGCATCGGCTGCACCGCGAGGTATTAGGGTTTTGGATACTTGGTCGGGAGCATATGTCCCAGACCAAGTCCAAGTACCCCGGGCATCGACTGCACTGCGAGGTATTAGGGTTTTGAACTCCTCGGTAGTGCATTGTTATCTTGGGGGAAAGCATCATTCTTTATTACTTGATTTTTCTGCGAGGGCACAGAGATACACAGACAGACACTCTAAATAAAACGCAAATCTTACCGAGACCAGAAGGGTCCGAGACCGTAGCCGGGCCGGGACCTCCTGAGTTTTTTCCCTTCTCCTCTAGCTAGTCTTCCAGGCCCCTCGGGTTCTTTCGAGACTCCGTCCTGACCTCTCCGTTGTAGCACCGCCGAGACACTAGCTGATCTCCTCGGACTTCAACCACCCGGTCGCCTACCGGGAGCATTATCTTCTGGTGGTAAATAGAGACCACCGGAAAGTGCTGAGCGCAGGGCAGCCCAGGATGGCATTGCAGGAGAAGGGTGCGCCCACGATTAAGAAATGAGTCCTCCGGGTTCTTTCGAGCCTGTCACTGCCCAATAAGAGTGACAAGGTGATTTGCCCTACCAGCTGTACTCGATTCCCTGTGAAACCGAATAGCGGAGTCGAGACCAGGAGCAATTCCTCCTTGTCTATCTGCATCTGATCCCAAGCCGCCTTGTACAGGATCTTCATGGAACTCCCTGTGTCTACAAAGATGCGTTTAACCTCATAGTTAGCAATACGGGCTACGATCACTATGGCGTCTTCATGAGGAGCTTCTACTTCTTCAAGGTCGGATGGCCCAAAGGATATTGTAGGGGCCGGCTCCTTACTTCGGCTCGTCTCGATGGAATAGTTTTCCAATAGCCGGGTATAAGATTTCCTGGCCCGGTTGGAGTCCCCTCCAGTAGGTCCTCCAGAGATGACTCCCACATGACCCGAGGGCGGACCCCGCATGGAGGCCTTGCCCTTCTGGGGGTCTCTTTCTAGGGAGAGAGATCTTCGGGGTGTAGGCCCCCGACTCCTCCCTCGTGATCGTGATCGAGACCAAGGTCGGGCCTCATTTTACCCGACATGTCGTCGCCGAGGAGAGAAACTTTGCCTTGGAGACCTTCTGTGGTACCCTGACTTATTCCACTTTCTTCGAGGTTTAGTATCTGCCTCCTCGCCGAACTTCTTCTTCAATGCGTGACACTCTTTAGTGGAATGTGTTGAGCTGCCATGGCAACCACAGTACCTTGGTGATGGCTCTGGCAGCTCGATGTCTACCGTCTCCACCATCTGGCGGCTACCAGCCCAATGGTCCTTCCCGGGGTGAGGTTCCTTTCCCCAGGCCTAGGCCAGGGGCTCCCTCCTATCTGATCGGGGAACCACCGGAGGGGGAGCTCCGACAGGATCTTTGCGATGGGCGTACTGTACTTCTTCTACATTGACATGCTTGACGGAGCGTCCCAGCAAGTCATCAAAACTGGCGGGGGACTTCCTTACCAAGGATCGGAAGAAGTCCCCTTCAGCGAGCCCTTGGGTACAGGCACTGACGAGTATCTCTAATTTTGCACTAGGAACGTCCTGTGCCACCCGGTTGAACCTCGGGATGTACTCCTTGAGCGGTTCTTTAGGCTTCTGCTTGAGGACGAACAAGTTAAGTGCCATCTTCTGATAGCGATGGTTGCTCGCGAAATGGTGGAGGAAGGCTGTCTTGAACTCCGCGAAGGAGTTGATAGATCCTTGTGGCAGTCTCTGGAACCACCGCTGAGCTGCTCTGGACAGGGTGTTCAAGAACACCCGGTACTTCACACCGTCAGTATACTGGTGCAAGAGTGCCGCATTCTCGAATTTACAGATGTGATCCTCGGGATCCGTCTTCCCATCATAATCAGGGATCTCTGGCCCACGGAACTGCTTGGGCATGGGGTCTTCAACAATCTCGGATGAGAAAGGTGTAGAGGGGACCTTATGAGAGGTCTTGGGTTCATTCCTCTTCCCCTGCCCTTCTTCGTGCCTTTGGGCGCTGGAGGCCACCGAGTGGGTCTTCTCAATGTCTCCGGGAGATTCTCTCTGGAGGCCCGGGGCTGCTCCTTCCTGTCGCCCCGCAGGGGTAACGGATCTCTGTGAATGAGAGACAGAAACCCTGGGGATCTCCTCCCTTGCCGGATCCCCTTTTCATGGGACAGCCTGTTCGACTTGGTGTTGCTCTAGCGCTTCCTTGATGGCATTAGCCACCAGACGGTCAAGTTCCTCACTTGTGAGGGCAAGGGGTTGTTCCTCCGATCCTGCCATCGATGCTCCTTTAGGTGCTTTGCTAGTATTCCCACAGACGGCGCCAAATTTGTTCCGGAAGGAGTCGACGACGAGGGACAGACACTAGAGTTCTGCCCCTGTGGAAGTTGCTGCGGCGGGGAGGAACTTAGGGTCCTACAAGGTTAATACGGGCGTTAGGGGACACGCCGGTAGGGGTCCGACGGAATCCACTCCGACACTCAAGTCAGTGTCCGTACGAGAAGTAAAAGTAGCGAGAAGTAAAGAATGTTGTAAGGTTGAGAGAGCGTAACCCCTTCACCGGATGGGTTGGACTACCTTTTATACTGACGCCCACGGACTAGACGTGCCCCCTCGATCGGTACCACGTCTCCGATACTTAAGCCATGCCCCCCTCTTTCGGCGGTGATTGGATATCCTTTGAAACGGTTTGCGTCATTATCACGCTTCCACCCGTTGCGACATTTAAGGGTCGTGCAGACCTTTTCCAACGGGGATGATTATCCGCATCGAGAGGGGGGGGTCAGTTCCCGAGGTCAGTCATTGCGGGGACTCCACCTCCCGAGGTGAGCTCGGGGTCTTTGGACGCTATAACTTCCGAGGTGCTCTCGGGGCCTACTCTCCCGGGGTGCTCCTGAGAGGGGTCTTGGGGCTAACCTTCCCGGGTGTATCTCCCAAGGGGGGCCTCTGGGCTCGGGAAGAAAGGTCACTTCGATGCGTCATGTCGCGCCCCGCGACTTCTTCATCCCCGTGTTAGGCACAGACTATTCAACCCTATCAATCGCGTATACGTATTATGTGCATAATATAATATATAAATACGTATATATTTTCTCACTCTCCAAAAGATAAAAATTTATTTAGTTAAAATTTGAAATTTTATTTTTAAAATTTTTAAAATATAATTTCAAATTTCAAATTAAAATTATCTTTTTTTAATTTGTTAAATTATTTTCTAAAATTTTTATTTTAATTAAGATTTGAATTTTCCTTTTTAAGATTTGTAATTATAAATTTATCTTTTAAATTTATATTTTTAATATTTGTGATTTTATTTTTAAAATTTTTAGAAATGAATAATAAAAAATTGAAATTAATAATAAATCTTGCAATTCTTTTCAGTGTGAAAAGGAAAAAAAATATTAATATAATTTAATTTTGAATTTTATCAAATTAATTCAAAATTTGTTAATAAAAAAATTAAATTTTTAATTAAATATTAAGATACTCACTGCTCAACCTCATTTCCTATGAGATTTGACCATGGGACGACTAAGCCCAGCTAATCTCTATCAGAGATCTTTCAGTTACTAGCCGATCCAATAGGAGACGACCATTAGAATTTAATCAGTCAGAAGTAGACTTGACAGAGACAATCCATCAGAAGCCTATCCGGCAAGAGGTCAACTCGTCAGAAATCAAATTGGCAGGAGACAGGTTGACAAAAATCAACTCATCCCTTGTTCTGGGACCGGATCAAGGTAGACCCGACCCGACCAAGGGTTGGGTCCAGCCTGGGTCAACGGGCCGGGTGGCCCGTTGACCCGGTTTACCGGATTCCTGCCGAGCCGATTTCGGTTCCAATGGCGGTGGGATCACCTAACCGGCGGTTCGAACCGGCGGTTTCGGAGCCGTTGGAGAGGTTTTTTTTATTTGTTTTTTTAACGGTTAAGATCATTTTGATTGTTTTTTGATCAATAGCTATGATTTAGTTACTGTTATATCCAAACTCTATTTATAGAGAATTCATTTTATCATTTTCACACACATCTTCTCTACTCTCATTCTCAACATTATATTCTCTACGCATTTTCGGTTTCATCTTTCGA
>JAGFNQ010002935.1:0-21431 GCA_024364735.1 Boesenbergia rotunda | reverse complement strand
ATATTTATAAAACAAACCACACTTGTTTATTTTATAACTTGAACCAAACAATTTGGTTCTCCCCTTTTTGTTGTGGCCGGCCAAGCAAGACCCTCTTTGGCCGGCCACATCCAAGCTATGACCCGATGAATTAAACTCATTTAATTCATCCAATAAGTCTTTAAAAGACTTAGCCATTTTATGCTTCCGATGCGTCTATGAAAAATTCAGATTCGACTTATCTCTCTTGATCGAAAAATCCAATTTTCAACTCGTATTAAATCCCTCGGATAACTCGTAGTGCGTGTGACTAAATAGGCTTTCGATTTATGTTGGCCGTCTATAATTAACCAATTATAGAACGTTCATGAGTGGCACCTGATAGTACATCATGATTCCCAATTAATCGAAAGATCAACGGTTGACCTCAAAAATGATTCTGAAACCCTTCAACAGCTATAATGAATCGTGCCTCATTCCCTTCACCATCTTATACCCACTTGGTTCAGGACATGGTCTATTTGTGTCAGTCCCCACTAGGCTGACTACGTCACACCTAGCCCAAGTAACATTTTCTCCTCCTACGGATTCTAATTACTCTCATGTATCTAAGAGATCCATACTTTGAACATGTCATGCTCTGGCCAGAGGCTTCGAGTAACAATCCGACGACAGACCTTGGGTATACATCTCCTTGCAAGGAGTGGTGAATCCTTTGTAGGTTGTTCGAACATCTTTGGGCACTTCGGCTTATACCCAATCATCCTGGGTCCACACCTCCTTGGAGATGCTTGCTTAAGATGTCAAAGTATAAGTCTCCATGGCCAAGATGACTTGAACACCGCAAGTCAAAGGAACATCGCACTTAAGCTGCAGTAAGAACTTCACTGACATGTCTATATATAGACTACCATATGAAGTTTTACAGCCAGTCACTCCAATGAACTAGTTCCCTTAACTAGCATTCATGTTTATCTCCGGACATCCCAATGTCACCAGCCAGTGAGAATCGGCTGATTAGAGAATAATCCATGCTAGTCTCAACAGAATTGATAGTGTCCGTATCTATCAATTCATCGACTAGGGACAATTTCAATACTTCACAATTGGACATGTAGAGATAATCACTAGTTGTGAATTCATCATAAATTCTCTCATGCTGTGAATTGTATTGCGGACATTCAGTAAATGAGTTTAAGATGTCAATCAAATACACAGACATGTATACTCAAATAGTGAATATTCATTTATTAAAATAAATGATTACAATCATAAGGTGATTGCCTTAGGACACTTCTCTCATATTACTAACAGGAACCTCTACTCAAGTTGAAAAACTTGAGAAAGAGAACTCCTTCTTGAAAACTCAAGTCAAGGACCTTAGAGCATCATTAGAATGATTCACTTCTGGTTCCAAGGGTCTTGACATGATCCTTGGAAAACAGAAGTCGGTTCTAATTCGATCCGGGTTAGGCTATCGAACCAAGTCTAGACAAAGATCATACTATGCTGTACGGAATCAGTCTAGGCGTACAATTCATGCATAGGTACCTAAACTATGCCTGAACAACCAAACTGGGTCAAATCAATATTGGATCCCCAAGGACAAGATTCACATCTTGCCGAACAATTATTGTGGCTTTAGTCTAGGGGGAGCCAAATTAAAAATAATGTTCATACTTAAATGAATTTCTTTTCTATTTTTAATTTGCATGTTTGCCTGTCTATTTATTTTCTGCAATTTACCATCCTTAGACTTAGGATTGGTTAGAGTAAGGACTGAACCAATTAACTGAAATTTGAACAACCTAGTATTGGGTGGAGGTGAGATGATAGTACGTTAGGGAAGCCTCTTCTAATAAGGTCAAGTATACTCTACTTGGTCTCTTTAGACTGGTGAAACTAGCCGAAGCTACCGATCCAAGACCCAAACTAGTTAGACTAGAATTTTTCAAAAAGTAATTTTGAAAATGAAATTTCATTAAAAGGCTTTGTCAAGGAAAGGGTTAATGATCCAATAAGGCTACGGCCAAAGAAGGCCTAGTGCCTCGCCAAGACCTGGAAGCCAATTTTTGAAATTCAAATTCAAATTATTCTTTGTCAAATTCGAATCTAACACAAATTTTTAGTTAATTGTAGATTCAAACACTCCTTTTCAAAATAAATTCAAAACAAATTGCTTTCAAAATTAATTCAACTTTTTTAAAATAAATCATGATTTTTCAAAATACTTCTGTCTACTGAAACCTGTCTCACAAAAATCCTTAAGGCTAACGTGATTGATAACTCTAGACTGGGTGAGACAAACTCGGCTGTGAAAATCAATTTAGGCTATCCTTAAGTCTAATTGGATCCAAATCAACAAAACTTTTTGTGTAGGAACATAAAGATTTGGAACAATGGATGTTGGATAGCGGGTGCTCCAGACACATGACTGGGGATAAATTGAAATTCACCAAACTCAAGTTCAAGAACCTACGCTCAGTAGCATTTGGCAACAATGCTACACTCAAGGTGATTTGGTCAGGTAACATTGAACTTAAATCTGACTTTGTTATTAAAAAGGTTCTTTTGGTTGAAAATTTTAAATTTAACTTGCTTAGCATAAGTCAATTGTGTGATACTGGTTATGTAGTTACCTTTACCAACTCTAACTGCCTGATTAGAAACATGCAAGACTCAGAAATCATGCTTAAGGGCTCTAGAAAAAATAATGTTTACACTATAAACCTACCCCTAGTACCTAAATGCATGTTAACTCAGTTAGAAGAATTAAACCTCTGGCATAGGAGATTAGGTCACACTAATCTGAAATTAATTTCAAAAATCACCCAACTTGGCCTAATTAAAGGTATACCTAAAATTAAAAATCATGAAAACTTAATATATGAATCATGCAATCAAGGTAAACAATCCAGGTCTAATCACAAACCAATTCAATCAGATCTAACTCAAACAACACTTGAGCTCCTGCACCTTGACCTATTTGATTCACATGGAGCCAAGTCACTAAGCGGAAATCGTTACTGCTTAGTAATTGCTGATGATTACTCTAGGTTTACCTGGGATAGGTTTCTAAAGACCAAAGATGAAACCCTATACCTATTTAGTGATTTTTGTAAGTTAATTGAAAATTAAAATGATACCAAAATCAGATGACTTAGGAGTGACCACGGAGGAGAGTTTGAAAATCAACGATTCGAGGAGTTTTGTAAGGTAAATGGGTACATACACGAATTTTCGTGTCCTAGAACCCCCCAGCAAAATGGGACAGTTGAAAGGAAAAGATAGAACCCTACAGAAAGCCGATAGGGCTATGCTCAATGAATTCAACTTAGCTAACCAATATTGGGCAGAAGCAATTAGTACGGCTTGCTATATCCAAAATAAGGTCCTAATTAACAAACGACACAATAAAACACCCTATGAATTATACTACCATAGACTCCCAAACCTACATTACCTAAGAGTCTTTGGGTGCAAAGTCCATATCCTAAACACCAAGGACTATCTAGGTAAATTTCAGTCTAAGTTAACCCTAGGCATCTTCTTAGGATATTCAACATCAAGTAGAGACTATAGGGTTTACAATAAACAAACCAAGAAAATTGAAGAAACAACAAATCTAATATTTGATGAAGAAATTAACTTAAAATCTAATAATCCAGATCTAAATTCATCAAATACTGATCAAGAAGATAATGAACAAACTGTTGAACCCTTAATTGAACCCCTAAATGAACTAAATATTAATCCAACCATTGATACAATTGAACCAGCAATTGAACCAACCTAAGTAATTGAACCAATCACTGAACCAAACTGACCAGCTGGACCTGAGGCTAAACCAAGTTTCAGAAAAACTAAGAAACCCAGACTCAGTCACCCAACTGATCAAATTGTGGGTGATCCAGCCTTAGGAGTCAGAACTAGGTCCGCCTATAGGAACCTTAGTCAAATTGCAATGATTTTAAAAATTGAACCTAAGACTATAGAGGGAGCCTTACTTGATCCTGATTGGATCATAGCAATGCAAGAAGAGTTAGCCCAGTTTGAGAGGAACCAAGTTTGGGAACTAGTACCTAAACCTGATGACAAATCCATTATTGATACTAAGTGCGTTTTTAGGAATAAGCTAAATAATCAAGGAGAAATAATGAGAAATAAAGCCCGCTTAGTAGCCAAAGGGTTCAGTCAAGTAGAGGGATTAGATTATGACGAAACCTATGCCCCAGTAGCTAGACTTGAGTCCATTAGGATGTTGTTAGCCTTTGCATCCAATAAAGGATTTAAACTCTAACAAATGGATGTAAAGTCAGCTTTTCTAAATGGATTTAGTAAGAAAGAAGTTTATGTAGGACAACCCCCTGGTTTTCCGGACTTAGAAAGACCAGACCATGTTTACAAACTCACTAAAGCACTTTATGGACTAAAACAAGCACCTAGGACCTGGTATGAACGCTTATCAACCTACCTAATTTCTAAAGAATTTAAACAAGGGCATATTGACTCAACCCTATTTATTAAGACCTTAGGAAAAGAAATCTTTATTGCCCAAATCTACGTCGATGACATAATCATTGGGTCCACCAACTCAAATTTCTTAAAAGAATTCGTTAAAATAATGGAAAATAAATTTAAAATGAGCTTAGTTGGTGAGCTCAACTTCATTCTAGGATTACAAATTAAACAAACTAGGGATGGAAACTATGTCCATCAATCCAAGTATGCTAAGGAATTAATAAAGAAATTTAAAATAGATAACTCTAAAAGCATAAGTACCGCCATGGCCACAAATGTAAAAATAGATAGTGACCCTGATGGTAAACCAGTAGACCTTAAACTCTATAGAAGTATGATTGGAAGTCTACTGTACCATACAGCCAGCAGACCTGACATCCTGTTTGTCGTAGGAATGTGTGCTAGATACCAAACTTGTGGTAAGAAAACACACTTAGCAGCCCTAAAAAGAATACTTAGATACGTTAAGGGCACCTTAAATGTAGGGATTTAGTATCCTAGGACCTCAACCTTTGACTTGTCAGGATACTTGGCCTGACTACGCTGGTTGTAAACTGGATAGAAAAAGTACAAGTGGAAGCTGTCAACTTTTAGGAAATAGTCTAGTGAGTTGGTGTTGCAGAAAACAACACTGTGTAGCTCTATCGACAACTGAAGCTGAGTATGTTGCCTTAGGAGAGTGTGTAGCACAACTTTTATGGATGATGCACACTCTTAAGGACTTCCAACTTAACTACACCCAAACTCAAGTCTACATTGACAATATAAGCTCAATTAATCTAACTAAGAACCCAATCCAACATTCAAGAACTAAACATATAGAAGTTATACACCACTTTGTAAGAGATCATGTAGCCAGGGGTGAGATAGTCCTTAAGTATGTAAACTCTAAATCTAACTTAGCTGACATATTCACCAAACCTCTACCTGAATCTGAATTCAACTCACTAAGAAGGCAGTTAGGGTTATGCTTGGTAGAATAGGTTTACTCTACTTCTGTGTTTCTTTCAAAACTATTTTATTACTTATCAGTTTTTACTCAATTTGACTTTTTTTTCTTTTAAAACCAATTTTTTGACTTAGTATTTGGTAAAAACTACCCCCTTCAAAACTAGGGATATTTCGCAAATGGACTTAGCTTAGGCCCTAACCCTAGAACTGCATGCACCTATAGATCTAGAATCCAGCATCTCACAAGCACCTTAGGGTACTTTTGATTGAAAACCTAGAATGGGTTGAGATGCTTAGGTCTTTGCCTTAATTCAAGATGTTTTAAGTCAGTGCATCTATAGTAATTGGGTCACTAAATACAAATTAAACAGTAATCAAGTTAAGTGTCAAGTTTAGAAAATCTAACATGAACAGAACACTTAACTTGACTAATCCTAGCGAAAGCTACTGTTTATAACAGTTAGTAAGTAGCTAATTGGGTTAGACAGGACCCAAAAGAGATAATTCAAAATTAATTTGGTCCAGTTTATACCTTGATTTGGTTCAGTACATCACCTTACTTCTTTTGCTATATTGTTTTGCTTACTTTGCTATACTTTTTGCTATAATTTTTTTTTATATATGGCAAAGGAGGAGAGATTGGAAAGGAGAGAAGGTTTAAAAGTTTTTTTTTCAAATTCAAAATTTTAAAAAATCTGTTTATCCTTTCTTCAAAAAGTAAAATCACTTAAGCTGTTTTCAAAACTGTTTCTATGTACTTGACCTAGCTGTTTTCAAAACTGTTTCTAAGTACTTGACCTAGTTTCAAAACTGTTTCTAAGTACTTGATCTAGCTGTTTTCAAAACTGTTACTAAAGTGTTTTCAAAACTATTTCTAATTACTTGACTTAAGTCAATTTTCTAAATTACTTAAGCTAATTTTAAATTTCACTAATAGAAAAATTTCTAAGGTTCATTTCAAAATTTTCTTGAAAACTTTCTAAAGACCTAAAGAGATTAGTTTTTCTAAGTATTAAAAACCTCATAAGAAGTTTAGAATAGTTTTCTAAAGTACGAAAACTAAAAATCTTCTAAGTGTAAATTTTCTAAGTATAAATCTTCCAAGTGACTAACTTAATATTTTTTTTGGAAAATTTTCTCTGACTTATATTTCGTTTAAAAATGTTCTAAGTATTGAGAAATTAATTCCCTTTTTAGACTTAGAAATTTTTTCAAACCCAGCGAACCTTTGAAAAATCTAGGGGGAGATTTCTTATAGGGGGAGGAAATGAAATTGGAATTTTTACCTGGTTTAAACTTAACTTTTTGAACCGGGTTGTCATAAATCAAAAAGGGGGAGATTGTTGGTGCAGGCAACACCTAAGTCGAACCTGGGTTTTGATATTGGCAAAGGGCTCAAAAGTTAAGTATTATTTGTGTTCTAATATGCTCATTAAGTGTGCAGAAAGAAGTCCCGGTGAAGGGTTGTTGGGCACCTAGCGAAGGACTGCTAGGCACCGAAACTCTAAGACCTGGCGCAGGGCTGCTGGGCACCTGGTGAAGGGTTGCTGGGAATCTAAGACCTGGCGAAGGACTGCTTGGTATCGAAGACCTGGCGCAGGACTGCGAAGCACCAGGCGAAGGACTGCTGGGCAAATGTCCAACCGGAGGAGCCGGTTGTCATAAGGTAAATTCTACTCAGAGGAGTAGGTGAGGATGCGTTCCCTGTCGAGGGAACAGTAGGCATCGATTTGACCTAGGGTTCCATTTGGCATACCCAAAGTCAGAACCAAGACAGCTAAGGCTGTATAAACCTAATATTCTTGCTTTATTACGCTTGGTACTAACCCTGGATGCAAGACTGAAGGAATGAGTTTTTGCAGCTCAGAACACCCCAAAGGAGAGGGGCAGCAGCTGGCCTGGGCGCCAGGGAGGTCCCGGGCGCCCAAGGTCAAAGCCAAACGAACAAGCTAAGTAAGAATTGCTTCGGAAGCTCACTGGGCCAGGCGCCCTCAAGCTCCCGGGCGCCCTCGATGCCTCGGGCGCCCTGGGTCCATGCCAACGAAGCGATCGAATTCAAGTCAGCCGAGAAGCCTGTTGAACAAGTCAAGCAGGAGCGCCCCCTATGTCCCGGGCACCCCCGTCAAACTCCGAGCCCGATCCTGGAGGGATAAGGGTTGACCGAGTTCCGGATAGGGGTTTGCGGATCAAGAGGCACGTGGAGGGTGCCCCCAACGTCCAGGGTGTTAGTGATATGAGAGAAGTGTCCTAAGGCAATCGCCTTATGATTGTAAAACATTTATTTTAATAAATGATAATTCACTATTTGAGTATACATGCTTGTGTATTTGATTGGGATCTTAAAATCATCTACTGAATGTCCGCAATACAACTCACAGTATAAGAGAATTTGTGATGGGATCACAACTAGTGATTATCTCTAAATGCGCAAATGTGAAGTATTGAAAATATCCCTAGTCGATGAATTGATAAATACGGACACTATCAATTCTGTTGAGACTAGCATGGGTTATTCTCTAATCAGCTGATTCTCACTGGCTGGTGACATTGGGATGTCTGGAGATAAACATGGATGCTAGTTAAGGGAACTAGTTCATTGGAGTGACTAGCTGTAAGACTTCATATGGTTATCTATATAGATATGTCAATGAAGTTCTTACTGCGGCTTAAGTGCGATGTTCCTTTGACTTGCAGTGTTCAAGTCATCTTGGACATGGAGACTTATACTTTAACATCTTAAGCAAGCATCTCCAAGGAGGTGTGGACCCAGGATGATTGGGTATAAGCCGAAGTGCCCGAAGATGTTTGAACAGCCTACAAAGGATTCACCACTCCTTGCGAGGAGATGTATACCCAGGCCTATCGTCGGATTGTTACTCAAAGCCTCTGGCCAGAGCATATAATGTTTAGAGTGCGAGTCTCTAAAATACATGAGAGTAATTAGAAATCCAAAGGACGAGAAAGATACTACTTGGGCTAGGTGTGACGTAGTTAGTCTAGTGGGGACTGACACAAACAGACCATGTCCTGAACCAAGTGGGTATAAGATGGTGAAGGGAATGAGGCACGATTCATTAGAGCTGCTGAAGGGTTTCAGAATTCACTCTGAGGTCAACCGTTGATCTTTCGATTAATTGGGGGTCATGATGTACTACTAGGTGCCACTCATGATCGTTCTATAATTAGTTGATTATAGACGGCCAACATAAATCGAAAGCCTATTTAGTCACACGCACTACGAGTAATCCGAGGGATTTAAAATGAGTTGAAAATTGGATTTTCCAATCAAGAGAAATAAGTCGAATCTGAATTAATCAGAGGCGCAATGGAAGCTTAAAATGGCTAAGTCTTTTGAAGGCTTATCGGGCGAATTAAATGAGTTTAATTCGCGATCGGTTCGGCCCGGTTTGGCCGGCCAAAGAGGGTGCCAAACCCCTTTGGTTTGGCTAGCCACAATAAAGGGGATAAACCAATTTATTTGGTTTAATTAATAAAATAAATCTAGCGTGATTTGTTTTATAAAATTATGGATAAATAAATTGATATATAAAGAAATTTATATAAAGAGATTTATAAAGAAATTTGTAGAAATTTATTCTTTCTATGAAAATTAAAATGATCCATGAATTAGTTTAATTTTAATTTATAAAATCAATTATGAATTGATTTTTCCATGATAAGAATATTTTATACAAATTTTATTCCATAATTAAAAAGAGAGAGGGATTTGTTTTATATGGATAAATAAATTTGTATAAAGAAATTTATATAAATAAATTTATAGAAATTTATTCTTTTTATGAAAATTAAAATGATCCATGGAATGGTTTATTTTAATGTTATAAAATCAATTATGAATTGATTTTTCCATAATAAGAAAGTTTATAAATTTCTTATAAAATTTATTCCATAATAAAAGAAGAGAAAGTATTTATTTTATTATAAAGTTAGTTATAGTAAAACTTGACTTAAACGGAATAATTAATAAGAGAATTTATAGGATAAATTTCTTATGAAAAATTCCGTTAAAGAGGAGACTTGGCAAGGGAGAAGCAACTATATAAAGGAACCAAAGGCAAGCCCTTAATTCCAATCAATTAATCAAGAGATTGTTGCTCTCTCTCTCTCTCTACATGCTCTCTCTCTCTAGGGCCGGCGCCTCTCTCTCTAGGGCCGGCTCTTTCTCTCTCCTCCCCTAGGGTCGGTGCAACTCCCAAGGTGGGTGTGAGCTTCTTCCACCAAGAAGACCTCGAAGAAGAAGAAGCGGATAGCGTCTCCTTCCTTCCCTTCTCGGAATTTGGATTCCGATTCTTGGTGGTTAGTTTCCTATTTTTCTTTTGATCTTCTAGTTGTGCCAATAGAGAATCTAGTAGTTCTCGTCGGCACAAAACTCGTGACTTTGCGAAGTCATCCCGAAGAGAACTCGGCGTGGACGCGAATAGAGGCGGAGCTTCCAAGGGACGCTACGGTTGGATCTCGTCCCTTACTTCGAGTTACGCGAGGTACTTAGTAAGTTAGTTTACTTTTTCCGCAAAGTTTTAATTTATGATTATGTCCACACACCATAAGGTTGCATGCTAGATACGTGGTTAAAATAATTTAAGAAATTATTTTATGCTAATTCTTCCGCTGCACGTAAAAATTTAAAATTTTACGAACCCGTATCCTTGTCGACATGCACCAGGTCCCAACACAGGGCGCCCCCAGGTGCACTATAAAAGGGGTTCGACCCCCAAGGCTTCAAAACACACTTTTCCAACGCCTCAACGCTCTTCGCTCAAGCGCTCTGCTCCGGAAACTTCTGATCTCGAGATACTAGAGCCAACGACAACCCTCCGCTCCGAAGTACGATCCACACCGGGTGTCGGTAACGAAGAGTTTAATTATTGTTTTTATTGCAATAATATTGTACACATCGTTGTCAAAACTTTGCGTATTATAGAATTGCCCGCAGTAAACGGTCAAGGACCATGGGCCTTGGAGTAGCAGCCGACTGCGACTCCAAACCATGTAAAAATCCTTGTGTTCGTGTCTGTTTTCGTTTAATTTCCACTGCGCATTCTCTTTTCTAATCCGAAACGATTTACGATATTCACCCCCCCCCTCTATCGTGTTTTCTCGATCCAACACCTTGTAGAGTATAAGTAGTGGCTCACAACCAAGATGGTTTTGGACAAATCATTGGCATGGTTATAGAGTAATTTGGTATTGGTCTATCTTGACCATAGAATTACAATAGTACACTTTGTGTGTATTGAACAGGACCGATATAGAGGTGATTCAATTTATACTGACTATATAATTTAATCAGACCTCAGATATTATAGTGTACATGCTCTTAATCACAATATAATAATGGACGCATGTACTTAATATCTATTTCTTTGATTTACCAATGGGTGAGATTTATTTGTTAAATCAATAGACCCGGTAAATTGAGAAATAATATTATTTACATGGTGTATCGTTGATTATAGAAGGAAACTGTGTCCTAATGTGTTAGGATGATGATGTCACCTTGAAGAGCTCATAAAGTTCATCATGTAAAATCCTACAGGTGGACTTGGTCCGACATGATAATAAGGTTGAGTGGTACTACTAGTAGAGTTAGATATTAATTAATTAAATTGTCAGTAATTTAATTAATTATTGGGCATTCGAAATCTTAAACACGGGGAGAATTTGTACACATAATATGGTGAAGCCCATATTTAATTATGGGGCTTGGTGAGGTAGTTCAATGATAATTCTTTAGTGGATTGGATTATCATTAATGGATCGGGCTTTGAATCCATTGGGAGACCAAGACCCAACTCCTCCTCATGGTCCCTATTGTAGCCTATATATACCTCATGAGTCATGAGACCAAGGCATACAATCCAATACAACCCTAAGGCTCTCTCTTTTCTCTCCCTCTAATATTCTCTCTCCTAGTGTGTGGCCGGCGGCAATAGAAAAGAAAGAAAAGGAGGTGACGCAAGGGAAGGGAAGAGCTCATTTCTTCTTCCTCATCCCATCATCCTCCTCTTCTCTTTTTCCCTAGATCGTGCGTCAGTAAGGAGGAGAAGGTGGCGCCGCAACCTAACTCTTGGAGTTGGTCGACGGCGAGCGAGGAGAGGGAAGGTGGTCTGGCGGCTAAGGCTTGGGAGGAGAGAATTCTTTCTCTCTTCCTCTTCTTCTTCATCCTTCCTTCTTTCCTTAGCTGGTGCAACATCTTGTGGTGGCCGGCGGCGCAAGGACCTTTGGTGGACGGTGGCGCAAGGAGCTTTGCTAGCCGATGCAACAAAAGAGGAAGAAGTCAACTTCCCTTCTTCTTAGGGTTTCAGCGCAAGCTTGGTTGGAGAAGAAGAGGCTTTGGTACTCCGTTTTTTGGAAGATCGTCGCCCACACAACGTCCAAGAAGAGGATAGGGCATACGATAGAAAATCGTGAGGTAAACAAGAGGTATATTTCTTGTTTAGTTCCTTCATGTTCCTTTTGATATTGTATGTTGTTAATTAACATGGACCCCAAACATAAACACAAAAACCTGCGATCTATTCATCATCTATTCCGCAGCTAATCGACTAGACGAGTTAGATTGCTTAAATAACAAGTTTGTTCAAGAGATCACTCAAGTTAATTAGTACGATGATGAAACGGTTGCTTGGGTAATTCATCTCCATCCTGATTTGTTTTAATTAATAAAAAATTAATCTGGGGACATGTAGATGATTCCCTTGCATAACCAAAAACAACAGTGGGATCATTGTGATCGATAGAGGGGTGGTGAGTATCGATAATGTATTTTTCAAAAATTAATCGAGAGTAAGCACAGCGGAAATAAAGAGCTTCGCAAGATAAAACACTGCCAACACAGTTTGTTTTACTTGTTTCGGAGTCTGTGATGACTCCTACTCCAGACCATTTTTATTAAGCAATACTATAAGTCGGAAAATGATGTAGAAGTATAAGGATTTAAGTATAGAACTAAATTGAGAACTTTATACCAACGACACTTAAGAAGAAGAGCAGAACTTGTTGGAGCGGTGTGTTGTCGATCTTGAACGATCTTGGCACAGAAAACTTAAGCACGGAAGCTTGTCATAGTGTTTTCGAGTGCTTGAGATGATGTTTGAAGCAAAAGGGGGAGAACCCCCTTTTATACTTGATCTCGGGCGCCTGATAGGCTATAGGGGTACCCTACACGTCACCGTATAAGCCGCGTCCTTATCTGGAGACTCGGCCAACTTTTATCATATTCTTGGGCGCCTAGGATCACTGGGGCGCCTGAGAGTAGTGAGGCGCCTGGTAGCTGATGTGGCGTGATTGCTAACACAGCTTTACCATCTGTCGAGAAAACCCCTTTGGGGCTCCTGAGTCCTCTCGGGCGCCTAGGTTCTCGAGCACCTAAGCCCTCTCAGGCGTCCCTGATCGCAGCAGCTAGTCCCTTTAGCCTGCGACCAAGGTTAGTCCATGAACATAGTATAATAACTTAAATGTATGCATGAATGACAGCCAGAGCTTCCTGGTTCTGACTTTGGGTTTCAAATGAAATCCTAGGTTGAACCGACACCTGCTGTTCCTTCTTCTGGGGAGCCCGTCATCACCTACTCCACTATGGAGAATTTACCGTTCTCCAACCGACTCCTCCGGTTGGACTTTTGCTCGGCCTCTGAGACTCCCGGATCACGAGACGTCTGTACCTCGACTCGTCTCTATTTCTTCCCATAATCCTCACTTGGCTAAGTCTCCTGCCCGATCATCCGGATCAGGTCATCGTTGCCCATTCCCCGACCAAGTATGCATGCCCAATTTCTCAAACCAGGTCTTTGTGGCCAACCCTTGGTTAGGTTTTTGATGCCCAACCCTCAGCTAGGACTTC
This sequence comes from Boesenbergia rotunda, assembly GCA_024364735.1. Lineage (NCBI taxonomy): Eukaryota > Viridiplantae > Streptophyta > Magnoliopsida > Zingiberales > Zingiberaceae > Boesenbergia > Boesenbergia rotunda. Next base: position 8,116 of record JAGFNQ010002935.1, on the reverse strand, counting down.
GTGCCTAGTCCTCGACTAGAATTTCATGATCAACCCGGCAGGTCAAGACTTCATACCTAGGTTAACTAGGACTTTCCTGCACACTTTGTAAATTCATTAGATCACCACATAAACTTAACTTTGAATCCTTTTTCATTATCAAAACCAGGTTCGATCTGGTGCTTCCGACACCAAAAAATACCACCTAAGGGGGTTTTCCCTATCCCGTATTAGGAAGTGCTGAGTATAAACTAGAGACGTATGATTGGGGAGCCTGTGATAGAGGCTAACCTTTAACCGGACTCTCTAGGTTACCTTTTCTACTTAATGACATTTGATGCTAAAGGGAGTAACACTCTGGTGCACTTCTGTCGGGCTAACATTGGTACATTGTTAGGATCTCTGCAAAGGCAAAGACATGGAGATTAGGATATGTACAAGATATAAGGCAACAACTAGTATTGTAGCGAAATTGAAATCCTAGATTCCACCCATCCATCCCTTTCCCAAGGACCTAAGATCTCTCTCTCTCTCTCCCTCTTCTTTTCTTCTCTTCCTCTTCTCTCTTTCTCCCTTTTAAGCAAGCTCTCTCACTACCTAGAGAATTCTAGATAGCTTGCCTTGTCAAATCCACTAGTGCTTAATCAATAGTCTCTCTGGATTGATATTTTATTACTTAATGGCGTTTCCGTGCACTTGCGGATTCCAAATCAAGTTTTTAGCATCGTTGTCGGGGACTATTCGCATTAATATTAGTCAATAAGCAAATTATCTAGTCTAGACACTTTTTCCATTGTTTTTGTCAATAGTATGCTTTTCCATTTCTTTCCTTCTTATTTCTAAATTTATTTTCTTTTCTAATTTTTAGTTTGCACTGGCTAACACAAACTTTGTTGGGTGCATTGGATATTTTTATCTTGCATTTGCATGGATCCATATGTTAATCACTTTGAAGGCTTCGATGAGGACTATGAATCGAAGAAGATCAATATTAGTTCCTTTACAACATTTGTGGTGGTACAACTCATCCAGCTGCTATATGTCATCTATTCTACTAAGCTACTAGTGCTCCTACAGAACTTTAGAGCATATTTCAACCTCAAGCTCATATTTTGAATGAACCAACTTCAAGATATGATAACTATTATTGGGGAAATTTATAAACCCAAAATTTTCAACCTCAACAAGTTACCGATCAACATGTGTTTTTCCATCAACAGTGGCATTGCCCTGAACCACCTCAAGATTAAATGGTATTTGAACATCTTGATTTCGGAAGCTTACAAAGTGCTGAACAAACTTTTCAGACATGCCAAAGTCCACCAGAATTTCAAGGTGATTCAATATTTGACGAACCATATGAAACCACATTGAGAAGACTTCCTAAGAAGATTTTCAAGATGAAAAAACTTCTACTCCCAGTCAGATGGACACCACAGAACAAGAATTAGAAGATCATATGGTGCAAAAAGGTGTCCTATTTTTGCAAGCCTTATAACTAATTGATTCATCAAGTCTGAGTACGGAGATACAATCAAATCTAGAGTTAGACAGAATGAATTGTAAGGATGACATTCATTTTGTTTATGACTTAAAGGCTCTATAGACCCCCTCTATTGATTTTCACAATGAGAGCATATTAGATGACACCTCAAACTCTATTAGAATTTCTGACGCATCGCCATCCATTCTTATTGACGTTCTTGATGTAGCCTCTGGTATTAAAGTGGATATTGAATGCTTGATTTTTGAGATGGTAGAAGGGGCAGATATTAGTGGAGACAAAATTGTGGCTAAGTACATATCAAGAACATATGGAGAGGGCTATCATAAAGGTATAGATGAAATTATTGATTTGCAACATTCTAAGTGGGAAGTGGTGGCTAGTTGAAAACCCCAGGACTTGACCTTCCCACCTCTGCCGAAATCAAGAATTGTATTGAGAAAGGCCCTGACATCATTTGTGATAGTCATTCTTCTAGCTTGGGTGCCAGGACTGAACCGTCTCTGACCTCCAGAGTGTATATACAAGGAGGCAATAAAGGAGAGAGCATTACTTCATCTTTTTCTTAAGGCTCTCTCCCAACCATGGGCAATTGGAAAGAAAATACAGAAGTATCGCACTATAACTAGAGTGAGATTTCGATATAATTGCCATGGTGGTCGAGCTAATGACCTAAAACAATTGCTTCTTGGTTGGCAACCCAAGCTCTTTACTTGCTTTCACTTTAGTTTTTACATTCAATCTAGCTTCATAACCTAATCCCTCTACTTAATTTTTCTTCTATATTTGTCTCATGTAGAATTCAAAACCAAGAAAGAGTATGGATACAAGCTAAAGAAGGATGATTTGTGATGATTCAGAGATATGGTAACACCCTTCACTTTTAAACCACTTCTACATTAGTATTTTGTTTTCATTTAGATAATAAAAAGTTTAAGTCTGGGGGGATGTATGTATGCACGGGGTTATAAACTAGTTTTAGTTGTGTTTTATTTGCATAAATAAATTTTTCATAGTTGCATCATCATCACATTGTGTTGCTTGTTCTCATGTGAAAATGCTAGCACATTTATTCTGCTAGCACATTTATTCTTCATTCATGTTGTTTAATTTAGTGCTAGGATATTTGACGAATGATTTTTCTCTATCTCTAGTAGTATAAAGTAAGCATTGTCTTATTGAAATATTTGAGTAATGACCTTTTATGATCTCCCTTCACTTTGCCTAGTTTGGATAATAGATAACTCTATAAATAGTCATGATTTATAGAACAAGTTAGTACTTATATTTTCTTGGTGATCTCTTAGACAACAATTTGATGGATATTGGATGAGGCTCAGGTCATTAAAGCTCACTTGGAAATCGTAATATCCTTGCATTTGCATTTGTAAATAAATGCATATGTGTCAGTGATATACTTCTAAAGCACAAAAAAAAAGACATGAGAAAAAGGGATATAATAAATAGTTTCATGAGTGGAAATTAATAACTTACCCCTTTGAGACTGAGTTAGGTTACTGGAAAAATAAATACTAAGTTTCTCATGACCTTGAGCTCGCCTTTGAGACCATGGGTAGACTAAGAGGGATGAACCAAGCATAATGCAGGTAAGTGCCTATCACCATAAACATAAGGAGCATAGCTAGATGATAACTTAACTAGGTATAGAGATTGAATCTTAAAGGACTATAGCCACTTATCCCACTAAGCAGGGAGAACTAACGCTTAAGTCACACTCATATTGTTTTGATATCATGCTTACCAATGAAACTAGCTGATAGAGTTAGATTTATTCATTGAGGATGATGATGCACTATATTGACACATGAGTTTAGATTGTGGATTTTTGCTTAAGGACGAGCAAAGGTTTAGTATTAATGCTCATTCACTAAGTTTTCTTGTTTCAAATCTACATGATTGTACCTTCTTAATAATTTAATTAGCATATTTTCTACTTCTAGTTTGGAGATCTACTTTTCTCTTATTTTTATTTTTAGGGAACAATTTCGAGCAAAAAGGATATGAAAAGGAGCAAGACGAGAGTCGTATGACATGACGAGACTTGGTCATGCCCCTGGACATGGGTCCGGCCAAGTTCACGACTAGGTCGTGCTCCTAACATGACCTATGTAGATAAAGTCATACCCCCTAGCACGACCATGCAGGCAGCCATGGTAGGGTCATCTCCCCCCCCCCCCCCCCCTTTCCAGCCCAAGGTTATGCCAACTAGGCACAGTCATGCCATCCCCACTAATAATGGCACAACGGGGTCGTGCCATTTGGCATGGCCCCTTTGCTTGCCCATGCCAGCCTCACTGAATCTGGAACTATTGGGTCGTGCCGGATGGCACGACCCTGCCCTCCAGCCTTGCCAGAATACACAAGTCCCATGCATGGCTCGTGCCAACCTCGGCAAATAGGGCATAGCCAGGTCGTGCCTCCTAGCATGGCCCATGCCTCTTCCCGTGTCGCCCCCCTATAAAAAGGAGGGTTCTGCTATATGGGAAAGGATCTTGGGGTCTTTTAGCCTTTTGGCCTAGGGTTTTGCTCTAGGTCCTTGGGGAAGAGTTCTCCCCTCTAGGAGAGACCTTAGAGTTGCTCCAACACCTCCTCGACGCCATCCACCTCTGGAGCAAGAAGGTCCTTTAAGAAAACCACACTTCAAGGATAAGCTTTCTGCTCCTTCTCTATCCTTGTCTAGGGTTGTAGAAAGCTTTATTTTACTTTCTTCTTGTTGTTTCCCATTTACAATGGAGAATTTCTCCCTATCTATGATGTAGGAGGTAGTTACAATGTGATGATATTGTATGAACTATGTACTGATGCATTTTCTTATTCAATGAAATTTCCATGCTTTGTTTTATATGTATTGTTTCTATCACGTGTTTGTGAAAATATTTGAATGACGAATGCATGTACTTGTGAGGGTTTGGCCTCCACGTAGAGGGAGTGCCCTAAATCGTATGCCCAGGAGCCTCCGTGACAACGATAATCCTTTTAATTGGAGGTCTAAAGCATTTCCTCGAAATAGAGGTCAATCTCTTACAAGAGGTTAGCTAACACCACCTAATGGGTTTCTCCCTATCCTATGTTAGGAAGTGTTGAGTCAAACCCAGAGATGTATGACCAAGGAGCCTGTGACAGAGGCAAACCTTTAACCGGACTCTCTACATTACCTCTTCTACTTAATGGCACTGGATACTAAAGGAGAAAGTACTCCAGTGTGCTTCTATAGGCCTAACACCGATACATAGTTAGGATCTCTACAAGGACATAGACATAGAGATTAGGATATGATCAATATATAGGACATCAATTAGTATTGAAGTGAAACCGAAATCCAAGATTCCACCTATCCATTCCTCCCCAAGGACCTAATATCACTCTCTCTCTCCTTCTCCCTCTTCTCTTCGTCTTCTCTCTTTCTCTCTTTTAATCAAGCTCTGTAACAACCCAACAACGTCTAGATAACTTGCCTTACCAAATCAACTAGTGCTTAATCACCAGTCCCTGTGGATAGATATTTTATTACTTAACGATGTTTCCGTGCACTTGCGGATTCCACATCAGGATACATTTTCCAACCCAAAAGGAGCCCTAGAAAAGGGTTCTCGTGGACATTTTGACACACCAATTCTTGGATATTTTAGAAAAGAAGTATTGTTGTATTTCTCAACACCAAGAAGCATTTCAAAGCTACAAGGAAGCATCCAAAGCAAGGTTTTCAAATGTAAAGTGTTATTGCTTTCATTTTCATTTGAGTTTTGTATTGCTTGTTCTTGTAAGAAATAGCTTGTACGAGACTTCTCCATCTCAAAAAAATTTTTGAGGAGGAATTCATAGTGAAACTATGAGTGTGAGGAGTGGACCCTTGGATTAGTCACCTCAAGAAGGGGGATACCAAGTAAAATTCAAGTGTCAGCAATGTGGAGTATCTTCATTTCATGTTTTTGCTACAACATCAAGTTTAAAGAAGCAAACAAAGTTATTCACCACCCCCCCCTCTAACTTATAAATGTCCTAACATATTTTGTAAGATATATATGTTCACTTAGATGTGGTTATTAAATTAAATTTTGAGTAGTGCTGCTATTTAACTATTAAAGCAAAAGGCGATATCGCTCTTCCCAAGTAGCCCAGTATCGTTAGTCTCACTACAATAGGTAGGCAGGAAAATTGTGAACGGTATTTTTCTCTAGCACAGTGACCCTTTACATGGGGGTCGGCACAATAAGAAAATTGGGATTACACAACACTTAAAAGACAATGCTTTTATTAAAAAGCATTGTCATTTTTTTTACAATGTTTTTAGTGAAAACTGTAACGCCCCAAAATTTCCCATTTTTAGTTCTTAAAGTCCTTAGAATTATTTAAAAATAGTTTAGAAATATTCTAGATATTTTTAGAATATTTTTACGGAATTTTCCGAGTCCGTTTAGTATTTTTAAAAAAGGAAAAACATTTAAGGGCAGCAGGGGGTTCGAACCCGCGACCAGCACGTGACCAGGCGCGCACGTGACCAGCTGGGCTGATTGATTTTGTTGAAATAAATTGGGCGAAATAATAGATAAGGTATAGTTAGGTCAATCCGCCCCATAAATATAAATAGATAAGTTAAGAGAGGAAATTCGATTTTTTGGTTTTCTCTCTTCCTCACCCTAGCCGCGCGACCCTTCCCCTCTCCTCTCTTGGGCGAAACAACACCAAGGCCAAGAGGGCCGGCCAAGGCTCTCCTCCGAGAGATATTCCTATATTCGGGATCCCCGCGACGAGAGGAACGCGTAGGCGCGAAGAATTCTCCGAGATCTCAAGTTTCTCCCGAACCTCCGACGCCGTTCTTGGTTGTAAGTCCAAGATATCAAGGTAAGTACTGCTCACCTGCAGTAAGAGGCGGTTTTTCCCGCGAGAATTTCCTTTAAAAGTTTTAAAAGAGATAGTTTCTTTAGTTTATGATTTTTGGCATGTGATATTAGTTCGTTATATGTTTGTATAAGTTGATTAAGCACCCTATATGAGATTAGGGCTAAGAAAAGTTATGAGAAAAGAAAAGAGAAGATAAAGATAAGAAAAGAAAAGGCCAAGGCCTTAAGAAATCTCCAAAAGTCAAGACTTAGGGATTTAGCACGCAAGGTGCTCGAGAAAATGCCAAGGCATTTACAGATAAGAAAGAAAAGAAAGAAAAGCTATTTTATTTTCTAAGGCCAGTACCCGGCGTCCAAGGGCGTCGTTAAAGAAATCCAGGTGTCCAATTCCAAGGTCTTGGCCCTAGTAGACCAAGGTCTGCTCTATTAGGATTGGTGGCTCGCTACCCCAACCTTTTAGGGAACGCGCATATGAGATGGTACTTACGTCTTCAGTGGATCCAAGTGATTATTATTTTCAAGTATATGCTTTAGCAAAGTTTCTAAAGTTTAAAGAGTTTTCAAAAAGTTAAAGAATAGCTAAAGTTTCAAGTTGAGCCAAGAAAAGCAAGTTGAGATTTATTAATGCTTGAGTATGCATGTTTTGAGTTATACATGTTTAGTTTAGTTTTCTTTCAAGCATATAAGTATCTCATGTGATTTCATATTGTTCAAGAAGCATGTTTGCACATTCGAGATTTTGTGAGCTAGATAGTACTTACTAAGCTTTTTGCTTACTAGTTGCATTTCCTCTTACTGCAGATAAAGGTAAAGGCAAGCAATTCTGAAGGAAGGCGACGAGGCGGTGCTGAGTAAAGTGTGTGTGGTGGCTGATTTTGGAGAGATCCTTGAGACGAGACAATTTAGTTATTTGAATTACAATGTTTTAGTTATTCAAATTTCAAGTTCTTGCTTTATGGAGTTTAGCGAACATTTAAGCTTTGGATAGTCTCACATGCTCAATTTCTTAGAGTAAAGATTCCATGTCATTTTATTTAGCATACATATCCTTATGATTGCATTGGATGAGTAGAAGTGTGAGTAGTTTGAAATATTGGTACTTTATTAGAGAAATAGATGCATGTGCGAAGATAGTATTAATTTCTCTTTGAATCAAGTTTTTATTGCTTAAATATGTTTAGAAAAGTTGCATTCACATTTCATAATGCCTTAGTGATGTTATAGAATTTTGTGTGATAAGTTTCAATGGTTAGAAGTTAAGTTTGGTACAAACTTTAGCCTAAAGTTTATAGAGACTTTCATGACTTGCTAAATCCCGCAAAAGTCCTAATTTCAAGTTTATGGATTCGTTTTGATTGGCTAAATTGTTTAGAAAAACTAGTATAGAGTAAGAAATGGTGTCATGATTTTGTATGGCTCGAAGGTATAGGTTTGGTGGAGTTTTGAAACAAGTTTCGAAACCTGAATTTCAGATTTCAGGCCTATCAGTCGACTGATACAGTATCAGTCGACTGATACCCGTAAGCTGAGTTGGGCGAGGCAAGTTTCAATAAGTAATTTCTTACGAGTTTTTGAGAAAGAAAGTGTGACATGGTATCATGCATGACTAATTAAGTTAGAATATCATTCTTAGATAGATTAAAAAGAAAAAAAAAGATTTCCGCATTTCTTTTGAGTCGTGCATTAGAGTCGAGAAGTAGACAAAAGTAACGATCCGTCTAAGGCAGAGAAGGCAGGTCGCTACAGGTGGTATCAGAGCAGTTCCCATTCT
>JAGFNQ010002934.1:213115-255950 GCA_024364735.1 Boesenbergia rotunda | reverse complement strand
AGCGTCCTTGGAAGCTCCGCCTCTATTCGCGGTCCACGCCGAGTTCTCTTCGGGATGACTTCGCAATGCCACGAGTTTCATGCCAACAAGAACTACTAGATTCTCCAAAGGCACGACAAGAATATCAAGAGAGAGAGATGGAAAACTAACCACCAAACAAAAAAAATGGAATCAAGATTCCGGGAGGAAGGAAGGAGTCGCGCCCCGCTTCTTCTTCTTCTTTGGCACATTCTTGGTGGAGGTGGCTCACGGCAAAGGAGGTGAGGGCAGCCGGCCCTAGAAGAGGGAGAAGGTAGCCGGCCCTAGAAGAGGGAGAGGGAGAGAAGGAGAGGAAGAGAGGCTAGGCAAGAATCCTTGATCTCTTGAATTAATTTCCAAGCCTTGCCTTTGTACCTTTATATAGTAGCCTCTTTATCGCCAAGTCTCCTTTTAACGGAATACATTTTTCATAAGAAATTTATCTTATAAATTTTTCTATGAATTATTCGGTTATGCCAAGTTTTTATTATAACTTAATTTATAATAAAAACAACCATGTCTCCCCTTTTATTTTGAAATAAATTTTTACAAGAAATTTACTATATAAATTTTTCTTATCATGGAAAAATCAATTCATAATTGATTTTATAAAATTAAAATTAACCAATCCATGGTTCATTTTAATTTCCATAAAAAAGAATAAATTTCTATAAATTTCTTATATAAATTTCTTTATCCATAATTTTATAAAACAAATCACACTCGATTTATTTTATAATTTAAACCAAACAATTTGGTTTCCCTTTTTATGTGGCGGCCAAACCAAAGAGGGTGGGGACCTCTTTAGCCGGCCAAATCCAAGCCGTCACCTTACGAATTAAAACTCATTTAATTCGTCCAATAAGCCTTCAAAAGACTTAGCCATTTTAAGCTTCCGATGCGTCTCTGATAAATTCATATTCGACTTATCTCTCTTGATCGGAAAATCTAATTTTCAACTCGTTTTAAATCCCTCAGATTACTCGTAGTGCGTGTGACTAAATAGGCTTTCGATTTATGTTGGCCGTCTATAATCAACCAATTATAGAACGATCATGAGTGGCACCTAGTAGTACATCATGACCCCCAATTAATCGAAAGATCAACGGTTGACCTCAGAAATAATTCTGAAACTCTTCAGCAGCTATAATAAGTCGTGCCTCATTCCCTTCACCATCTTATACCCACTTGGTTTAGGACACGGTCTTTATGTGTCAGTCCCCACTAGGCTGTCTACGTCACACTTAGCCCAAGTAATGTCTTTCTCGTCCAACGGATTCTAATTACTCTCATGTATCTGAGATATTCATACTCAGATCATGTGATGCTCTGGCCAGAGGCTTCGAGTAATAATCCGACGATAGGCCTGGGTATACATCTCCTCGCAAGGAGTGGTGAATCCTTTGTAGGCTGTTCAAACATCTTCGGGCACTTCGGCTTATACCCAACCATCCTGGGTCCACACCTCCATGGAGATGCTTGCTTAAGATGTCAAAGTATAAGTGTGCATGACCAAGATGACTTGAACACCGCAAGTCAAAGGAACATCACACTTAAGCTGCAGTAAGAACTTCACTGACATATCTATATATAGACTACCATATGAAGTTTTACAGCTAGTCACTCCAATGAACTAGTTCCCTTAACTAGCATTCATGTTTATCTCCGGATATCCCAATGTCTCCAGCCAGTGAGAATCAGCTGATTAGAGAATAACCCATGCTAGTCTCAACAGAATTGATAGTGTCCGTATTTATCAATTCATCGACTAGGGACAATTTCAATACTTCACAATTGCACATGTAGAGATAATCACTAGTTGTGAATTCATCACAAATTCTCTCATGCTGTGAATTGTATTACGGACATTCAGTAAATGAGTTTAAGATCTCAATCAAATACACGAACATGTATACTCAAATAGTGAATATTCATTTATTAAAGTAAATGATTACAATCATAAGGCGATTTCCTTAGGACACTTCTCTCATATTACTAACAAACTCCCACTTGGCCTAATGTCAATCGCTACGGTATCCAATACCACAGGCTCTAACATGACCCTCAAACTTGCTTTGAGGCAAGGTCTTAGTTAAAGGATCCGCTAAATTCCTTTCAGTGAGAATTTTCTCAATTTGTATATCATTCCTACTTATAATCTCTCTGATCAGATGATAGCGGCGAAGCACATGTTTGGATCGCTGATGAGACCTTGGTTCCTTTGCTTGTGCAATAGCTCCATTGTTGTCGCAGTAAACCGGTATTGCTTCATCAATGGTTGGAACCACACCAAGTTCCGAGACAAACTTCTTGATCCAAACTGCTTCTTTTGCTGCTTCCGAAGGGGCAATATATTTCGCTTCCGTGGTAGAATCCGCTACAGTGTCTTGCTTGGAACTCTTCCAACTTATTGCGCCTCCATTCAAAGTAAATACGTATCCAGACTATGATTTGGAGTCATCCTTATCTGTCTGGAAACTGGCATCTGTATACCCACGTATTACCATATCTCCTTCTCCATATATTAGGAACACATCCTTAGTTCTTCTTAAGTACTTAAGGATTGTCTTGACAGCCGCCCAATGATCCATTCCTGGATCAGACTGGTATCTGCTCGTGACGCTCAGAGCATACGATACATCGGGCCTAGTACATAACATAGCATACATGATAGATCTTATCGCAGATGCATAAGAAATCTTATTCATGCAAATCCTCTCGTCTTCTGTGCGCGGACACATAGACTTTGAAAGGTTGATCCCATGCCTGATGGGAAGGTAACCTTTCTTGGATTTCGACATGCTAAACCCTTTTAGCACTCGGTCTATATATGTAGACTGCGAATGACCAAGCAACCGTTTTGATCTATCTCTATAGATTCTAATCCCAAGGATATAGGTTGCTTCTCCCAGGTCTTTCATGGAGAAATTTTAGACAACCAAATTTTAACCAACTGTAGGACTAATATATTGTTTCCTATAAGTAATATGTCATCAACATATAATACTAGGAATACGACTGCACTCCCACTAACCTTCTTGTACACACAAGGTTCGTCAGGATTTTGTGAGAAATTAAACTCTTTGATTGTCTCATCAAAACGGATGTTCCAGCTCCTGGATGCTTGCTTCAGTCCATATATGGATCGTCGAAGCTTGCATATTTTGGTTTTATCAACCGATGTGAAACCTTCAGGTTGTATCATGTATACATCCTCAAGCAGGTTTCCATTAAGGAAAGATGTTTTCACATCCATTTGTCATATCTCATAATCATAATGAGCTATTATGGCTAGGAGCATCCGAATGGATTTAAGCATAGCTACCGGCGAATAGGTTTCGTCATAATCAATTCCTTGTTTCTGACGATATCCTTTTGCCACTAATCTAGCCTTAAAGGTAACAACATTACCTTCCATGTCGGTTTTCTTCTTGAAAACCCACTTGCACCCTATGGGCTTAATCCCTTCAGGTGGGTTAACCAAGTCCCATACTTGATTTTCGTACATGGAATCCATTTCCGACTTCATGGCTTCAAGCCACTTGTCCCTTTCTGAACTTTTCAGAACATCTTCATAAATGATAGGTTCATCATCGCTTATGAGTAACACGTCGTTCGATTCACTTATGAGAAATCCGTATCTCTCTGGAATATTGCGTGTCCTATCAGACCTACGAAGAGGTGGTGTTGTTTTAGGTTCAACTGATAGCTCATAAGTTGTTGGTTGTGGGTCTAGATTAGGTGTCTCTGTAATGTCTATTGGAGTTTCTTGAACTTCATCAAGTTCAATGCCACTCCCACTGTTTTCTTGTAAAAGAAATTCTTTTTCCAGAAACACAGCATGCCTTGAAACAAACACCTTTTGTTCCAAGGGATGACAGAATTGGTAACCCTTCGTTTCCTTAGGGTATCCAATAAATAGATATTTATCAGACTTAGCATCCAATTTGTCTGATACAATTCGCTTCACATAAGCAGGACAACCCCATATTTTAAGATGAGTTAAATGAGGTTTCTTACTATTCCACGTCTCATATGGAGTAGTAGAGACTACCTTGGTCGGGACTCTGTTTAGCAAGTAAACAGTTGTCTTAAGTGCATAGCCCCAAAAGGATTTTGGAAGAGTTGCATGGTTCATCATAGATCTAACCATGTCCATCAAGCTTTGGTTATGCCTCTCAGATACACCATTATGCTGTGGTGTATACGGCGGAGTCCATTGAGACAATATCCCATTGTCCCTAAGATAATCTTGAAACTCTTGACTCAAGTATTCACCACCCCGATCGGATCGAAGTATCTTAATACTTTTGCCAAGTTGTTTCTCTACTTCATTTCTGAACTCTTTGAATTTCTCAAAAGCTTCAGATTTGTGTTTCATCAAGAACACATACCCGAATCGTGAGTGATCATCGATAAAGGTAATGAAGTAGCTATAGCCTCCTTGTGCAAGAGTTGATATTGGTCCACATACATCAGTATGTATTAGACCAAGCAATTCTCCCACTGGATTACCTTTTCCGGAAAAGGGTAATTTGGCCATCTTGCCTTTTAAGCATGATTCGCATGTATCAAATGAACCGGGTTCAAATGATTCCAGAATTCCACATCGGTGTAATTTGGTCATGCGTTTCTTACTTACATGGCCAAGACGACAATGCCACGTATAGGAGTCTATTCGATTATCTATTCGAGAACGTTTGTTGCTAACTTCGATATTGAAAACGTCACCGGATAAATCTAACGTGTAGATACCATTGCACAAAGTTCCGGTCCCATAAAGAACACCATTTAAAGTTATGTAACAACAATTGTTACTAAAAGTTAAATGGTAACCCTTTTCATTCAAGCATGAAATAGATACAATGTTCTTTATTAACGAAGGAACAAAATAACAATTATTCAATTCTAAGACAAGTCCAGTAGGGAGCATTAGCAAACATGTTCCGATGGAAACAGCAGCAATCTTTGCTCCATTTCCAACTCGCAAATTTGCTTCTTCCTTGACAAGTCTTCTTCTATTCCTTAGCCCCTTTATGTCATTACATATATGTGAGCTACACCCAATATCCAGTACCCAGGTGTACGAGGAAATAGAGTGACATTCAATAACGAAAATACCTGAAGAGAATGGGGCATCGGATGCCTTCCTCTTCAAGGACTCAAGATAAACCTTGCAGTTTCTTCGCCAGTGGCCCTCCTTGCCACAGTGATGGCAAGTGCCTTTTGGTGCCTTTTCAGTCTTTTTGGCCTTTTTCTTCCTTCCCTTATTTTGTTCTTTGGGCTTCCTCTTAGAACCTTTCTTTGAGGAACCAACTAACAGTATCATCTTCTGATCCTGCTTTACAGAAGGCTCTATAGTCTTCAGCAGGTTGAGCAACTCAAGAAACTGGTCTGGAGTTGCATCTTCAGGAGGACGGTTGGGAAGTTGTTCTTCAAGGACATAAGTAAGCTTTTCTGCCATAAGAACTATCCTCAGGTTTCTAAGCCAGTCCATGAAGTTTGACCCAGTCAGCTTATTGGTGTCCAAAATGGAACGCAAATTCAGAGAAGACATGATCGAGTGATTATCCTAGAAATACAAATTGAGCTTATGTGAGAAGAATGATAAAGAATGCATCAACATTCATTAATTAAATCCTATTTATTTTTCGAATTGAATAACCCTTTTTATCAATTCGGGAGATCGTAGGAACATCTCCAAATAGGTTGATATCCAACCATAGATAAGAACAACCATGGTTGTGGCCATCAAGTTATTCTTAGCTATGAAGGTAGGTAATTATACCGATTACATATCACATATATTTAACTATCACTTTATGCTATCAACTAATTGAATGTTTGCATAAATCATTGGGTTGTTAACTCAATAACAAGTATGCAACATTATACATAGCACCCAACTGCACCTCTCTTTACATCGACCTTGGCTGTGGAACAACAAATCGATGCTCCAAGCTTAAGGCTGACCCATTAATCAAGAAATAGTTTTAATATGGTTGGAGCTCATTCAACCGTTTAGTCAGGCTTGGATGTGTCCAACAACCAAAACTAAGGATTGACCTCTGACTCCAACTATATTAATCATAAACTAATTCCATGGTTTGAACATGTTGAGGTTCAAGCCGGGCATGGATGTGTCCATCAACCCAAACGAGAAACAAAACTCCGGTTCTAACCATATTAATGGAAGGTGTTGGCCTTAATATTTTGTAAGGGGTTTTGGGTCTCATCCTTTCTTTTCTAAGCACATTCATGACATATAATTATGTCATGTACTAACGATTTCCTACATAAAGTATGTATGTGACTAAATTTATCAAGTATCATTAATTGAATTAGGAACCGGATTTCCTAATTCTAATTTCATACTTTATTCAAGGAATTATTTTGGGAAACAATTTCCTAAATTATCATAATCAATTTCAGAAATAATATGTTTAAGACTTTGATTTCTCTAAATCAAATCTTATTAAATTAAGAGACAGATTCCCTTAATTCAACCACATATTATTTTCATGAAAATCTTATTTAAGAAAACTCTATAGGAAACCATTTTCCTAATTAATTTTGGAGACAACAATATGTAAGAGCATCACCTCTTAAATCAAATAAGGAAATTATCGTTTGAGAATCACCTCAAAATTTTCAAGATTTGATTACATATTTTATTTAAGGATTTATTAATTTCAACAAATAATTTTTTTGGGTGGCTTCCCGAGGCTCAGATACCCAAAAAAAGAAATTTGTTGTAAATCTAATTTGGTCCGCTCCCCGAGGCGTAACCAAATTAAACATGACAATTTTATTCAAAATTGGAAATTAAATTATAACAACTAACTTTAAATTGGACGGCTCCCCGAGGCTCAATCCAAAATAAAGAATTTTGTTAATAATTTAAAACCAATTCGAATTTAATTGTCAATTAATAATCCATAAATTTTTCTAGACTTTCTTGAAAGAAAGTGCCCAAAATTGCGAGATTTCGTAATAGGTTTTTAGAATAATTGTAAGTTTCTGGTACAATGAAAACTTACATATTTCCAAAATTGGAAAATTTCCAAAATAGGAAATTTCCAAAATTTGAAAGTTTCCAAAAATGGGAAGTTTTCACAATTATCATAAAATTTCATAAACTAGGATATTTCAAAAGTTTGCGAAATTTCATGAGGATTTCCAAACTTTGAAATTCCTAAATCTAAAATTTATCATAATTGGAAAATTTCCATAATTGGAAAATTTTCCAAAATTGAGATCATGACAAAGTTTTCCGCAAAACAATTATATGATTATGTTGAACACTAACCGGCTCTGATACCACTGTTGGGACCGGGTGCATGTTGACATGGATACGGGTTCGTAATTTTAAAATTTAATTACGTGCAGCGGAAGGTTTAGCATAAATAATTTCTCAAATTATTTTAACCACGTATCTAGCATGCAACCTTATGTTGTGGAGACATGATCATACATTTAAAATTTTGCAGAAAGTAAACTAATTTACTTAATACCTCGCGTAACTCGTAGAAAGGGACGAGATCCAACCGTAGCGTCCCTTAGAAGCTCCGCCTCTATTCGCGTCCACGCCGAGTTCTCTTCGGGATGACTTCGCAAAGCCACGAGTTTCATGCTGACAAGAACTACTAGATTCTCCAAAGGCACGACAAGAATATCAAGAGAGAGAGATGGAAAACTAACCACCAAACAAAAAAAAACGGAATCAAGATTCCGGGAGGAAGGAAGGAGTCGCGCCCCGCTTCTTCTTCTTCTTTGGCACCTTCTTGGCGGAGGTGGCTCACGGCAAAGGAGGTGAGGGCAGCCGGCCCTAGAAGTGGGAGAAGGTAGCCGGCCCTAGAAGAGGGAGAGGGAGAGAAGGAGAGGAAGAGAGGCTAGGCAAGAATCCTTGATCTCTTGAATTAATTTCCAAGCCTTGCCTTTGTACCTTTATATAGTAGCCTCTTTATCGCCAAGTCTCCTTTTAACGGAATAAATCTTTCATAAGAAATTTATCTTATAAATTTTTCTATGAATTATTCCGTTATGCCAAGGTTTATTATAACTTAATTTATAATAAAAACAACCATGTCTCCCCTTTTATTATGGAATAAATTTTTACAAGAAATTTACTATATAAATTTTTCTTATCATGAAAAAATCAATTCATAATTGATTTTATAAAATAAAATTAACCAATCCATGGTTCATTTTAATTTCCATAAAAAAGAATAAATTTCTATAAATTTCTTTATATAAATTTCTTTATCCATAATTTTATAAAACAAATCACGCTCGATTTATTTTATAATTTAAACCAAACAATTTAGTTTCCCTTTTTATTGTGGCCGGCCAAACCAAAGAGGGTGGGGATCCTCATTGGCCGGCCAAATCCAAGCCGTCACCTAACAAATTAAACTCATTTAATTCGTCCAATAAGCCTTCAAAAGACTTAGCCATTTTAAGCTTCCGATACGTCTCTGATAAATTCAAATTCGACTTATCTCTCTTGATCGGAAAATCCAATTTTCAACTCATTTTAAATCCCTCGGATTACTCGTAGTGTGTGTGACTAAATAGGCTTTCGATTTATGTTGGCCGTCTATAATCAACCAATTATAGAACGATCATGAGTGGCACCTAGTAGTACATCATGACCCCCAATTAATCGAAAGATCAACGGTTGACCTCAGATATAATTCTGAAACCCTTCAGCAGCTTTAATGAATCATGCCTCATTCCCTTCACCATCTTATACCCACTTGGTTCAGGACACGGTCTATGTGTGTCAGTCCCCACTAGGCTGACTATGTCACACCTAGCCCAAGTAATGTCTTTCTCGTCCAACGGATTCTAATTACTCTCATGTATCTGAGATATTCATACTCAGATCATGTGATGCTCTGGCCAGAGGCTTCGAGTAATAATCCGACGATAGTCCTTGGGTATACATCTCCTCGCAAGGAGTGGTGAATCCTTTGTAGGCTGTTCAAACTTCTTCGGGCACTTCGGCTTATACCCATCCATCCTGGGTCCACACCTCCATGGAGATGCTTGCTTAAGATGTCAAAGTATAAGTCTCCATGACCAATATGACTTTGAACACCGCAAGTCAAAGGAACATCGCACTTAAGCTGCAGTAAGAACTTCACTGACATATCTATATATAGACTACCATATGAAGTTTTACAGCTAGTCACTCCAATGAACTAGTTCCCCTAACTAGCATTCATGTTTATCTCCGGACATCCCAATGTCTCCAGCCAGTGAGAATCAGCTGATTAGAGAATAACCCATGCTAGTCTCAACAGAATTGATAGTGTCTGTATTTATCAATTCATCGACTAGGGACAATTTCAATACTTCACAATTGCACATGTAGAGATAATCACTAGTTGTGAATTCATCACAAATTCTCTCATGCTATGAATTGTATTGCGGACATTAAGTAAATGAGTTTAAGATCTAAATCAAATACACGAACATGTATACTCAAATAGTGAATATTCATTTATTAAAGTAAATGATTACATTCATAAGGCGATTGCCTTAGGACACTTCTCTCATATTACTAACATATGGGCAAGGCCAAACCCACTCAAAGTCAAGAGAACTGGCTCCCAGCCTCCCCTGACTCGTGCTCAGTCCCTCGGACCAAGACTCCGTGCCCAGCTTCACTCACTAGGACTTCAGTCAACCTGGCTTCACTCACCAGGACCCGGCTTCACTAACCGGGATTTCCAATCACCTAACTCTCCGAGTTAGGAATTTCTACACCTAGCCCTCCAAGCTAGGACTTTTCCACACCTAACCCTCCAAGTTAGGATTTCATCCACCTAGCCCTCCAAGCTAGGACTTTTCCAACACCTAGCCCTCCAAGCTAGGACTTTTCCAACACCTAGCCCTCCAGGTTATGATTTTTCACACCTAGCCCTCCAAGCTAGGATTTTCCCACACCTAATCCTCCAGGCTAGGACTTTTCACAAACCTAGTTCCACTAGGTATGCCTAGTCCACGACCATGACTTAATTATAATCATCTTATCAACCTAAACTAAAATCGTGTCAACACCAAAACAACAATCAGGGTCAGACTGCATCAACAATCTCCCCCTTTTTGTTGTTTGACAACCCGATTTTAAGTTTTAGGGATTTAAAATCAATAATTGTAAATCTCACACTCATAGGGGAATCAGGATCCTCCCCCTACAATAGTTATCGTCCCAAACTTAACCAACCTCACTCTCCCCCTTTGTCAAACACCGAAAAGGGTCTAGAGAGGTTGTCAAGTTTAAATATACTCCCCCTCAATCCTAGGGGTTATCCAAAACAACATAAGATTATGAAAAATTTGAGGGTTATATGAAAAACATATGACAAATATAAAGCATGGCAAAATAATCATATGAATCATATGAACATGGAGTAGCAATAATCTAGCAATAAGCATAGAATAGCATGAAAATACGCATGAGGTCAGATGCATCATATAGCATCACAAAATAGTCAAACTTGGCACAAGGCCATAATAGTCAGATCACAGGCATACAGTCATAAAGTCATACAATCAACATAGTCACATAGTCAAGTCACGGGCAGAGGCATAATCAATCGTCGGCCGGGGGGTCAGCCTGCATCGGGTCATCAGTCGTGTCGTCAGGAATGAAGGACCCTTGGGCAGTACTGCCGGAGGGCGCAGCTCTAGTAGATGAAGGTTGGTAAGGATGACCAGCTGCCCAACTGTGTCACTCCTCAACCCAGGACTACTGCTGGGTCTGCATCGCAGACTAATACGCCTCCTGACTAGCATGCAATCCAGAAATCTCGGATAGGAGCTCCGTCTGAAATGCTGCCTGCCCGAGCTCTATCAGGTGTAATCGATGGTCCATGGACTGCTCGAGCTCCGCGATCTACCATCGTAGATCAGGATCTGGATCGTCCTCATAGTCTGCTGCAGCGGGCGCCTCAAGATGCACAGCTGGAGCTGCTGGTACCTGTACGTGGGCCGCCCGTGGTAGCTCCCCCAGACTACGCCCATCCTTCCACATAAGACCCTGGCCCTGAGGTCTGACAACAATGCCAGACTTGGCAAATGCACGTTTCCCAAGTCGGCAGTATTGTCGAACCATCGACACCGTCCAGCCTTTGGACACATCGATACCGACTGACTGAAGCCAGGCAGTGATAACGTGTCCAAGTGGAATGTAGACTGTGCGTCGTCCGGGCTCGCTATATGCTATGATGGAAAAGATAAGGCACACCGTGAGATCATACTCCAGATGGCGATGCATCGCATAGAGTAGCAAGCAATGGTATGGGCGGATCTCACTGAGAGGTTTGGAAGTGATCGGCAGAATGCAGTTTGTGATTATCTTGAAAAGAATATAATCGACAGGAGAAAGACGAAGAGTAGCAAAAGTAGGGAAGTTGGGCTCTAACTCATCGAGGTCAGCTAGCCTAGGGCGTCAAAAGAAATATTCAAAGATCGATTCGGGGGTGACTCCCACAAATGGAGGCAGTAATGGATCCGGGATCGCAGGATAGATAGAGTAAAAATTCGGTGATCGTCGACAGCCAAGAAAATCTGAAAAATTTTTGTGGGTAAAGTCAAGGTTGGTTTTGGCCACCCGAGTTGTATACCCAAAACCCCCTTGTGGTCCCGGTTGCAAATTGTTGTAGAATTCAGACACAAGATCAACATTGATGGTCCGCTCGAGAGAATGAAAAAATTCAAGATTATAGAAATCAACCACCTCTTTAATAGAGGGGCAATGCTCATATAAGAAAGTTCTATCAATCGACCTACAAGGTAAGAGTTTAAATGTTCTAGTTTGGAAGGTTTGTTCAAAGTATGCATTGGGAAATCTAGAACTTGAGGATGGTTGGGGTCTTTTGGAGGGTCTGGAGGATGAAGGGCCTTTGCCCTTGGAGGACCCATCAGCGGGTTCCTTGCCCTTAGTTGTCTTTCTAAAATATTGGAAATAAATCACAACAATATATTAGATCAAATGAAGTAAATCGAATATTGATAAAATCATGACACAAGTTGATAATCATGACACAAATTCAAAGATCACAAGATGAAGGTTTGATCAAATTGGTCAAGACAAGGTTTAATCAATGAAATAATCAATGAAGTTTTAGGTCAAGACAAGGTTGGTCACGGTAAGAATAGGGTCGCAGCACAAAACGAAACCACAAGGAAAAAACATGATTAGCGCAAATATATAATTGATAACTATAAGAATGATAAACACCAAAAGAAAATCGCACAAAATGCTTACTTTGGTACCATCAAGTCGATTAAGAAGGAAAAGAGAAGAGCTCGCAGGGAAACTTAGCAAGATCGCACGTGCACGGGAAGGAGAAAAGCTCACACGAAGAACTTGCGCACACACTCGCAGGGAACCAAGATCTCCTCGCTGAACTTTCAGGAACTCACGCAGGAGGAGGGGACGCAGGAAGAGAACTCACGCACAGGAAGAGAATGCGCAAGAAGAGGGTTTCGGTGCAAAGGCTTGGGAATGTAGGGTTTACACGAAGTTAATAGGTTGGTGGATCGGTCCACCAACCGTAATTTAATGTGATCGAACAGATCACCGTTCGATCTGGGAGTGCCCAGATCGATCAGGCTCCGGCCTGATCAGACTGGCCTGGTCCTGATTGGTCGGGTGACCGATCAGGCAGGCTCCTGATCGATCGGCTGATCAATCAAGAAGCGATCAGTGGGTTTGCGAAATTTTCTGTGGGCCTCCTGATCGGTCTGTGGACCGATCCACACAGTGAGCCAGATCGGTCTGTGGACCGATGATAACCGTTTCAGTCGTGTCACGGTTTCAAATACAATTAAAGAATTGAACTCCTCTAAACTAATGTAGCATAGAGTAACTCGAGTCGTCTCCCAACAAATGTAGTTGGTACATGATAATTCTCAGGATCGTATGTTATTGTTTTTGGTTTTTGATATCAAGCTGGGGTTTGGATTTGACCGTTAAGACTACGAAATGGAATAGCAACGCAGGTATGAAATCTAATCCTAATTAATGAAAGACAATGTGAATAAAGAAGATCTACTCTAATCTAACTATACTTGCAAGGATTAAAAGCAACATAAAGTAAAGCAATTAACAAAACCTAGATTTGTAACACCCCAAAATTTCCCTCTCAAAAGTTGTAATGATTGAACATGTGGCCATGAATAAAGTTATGAATTTAGTGGGGGAAATTGTGAATAAAGAAATATTAGGCACCTTTTGACATGAAGTGAATGTGTGATAATCATGTTTATGTGTTATACTAATATTATGTTTAATATCATGCACATGAATGAATGAATAATATTATGCATATGCATGTGTATGAATAAAATGATTAGCATTCTCTTGTTGGGCTTTGGTTATGCAGGCTTGGAAAAAAATAAAAGAAAGAGAAAAGCAAAAAGAAGAGGAGGTGCCAAGGATTGAACCTTGGACCGCAAAGAAAAGCCAAGCCTTAAGAATGCATATGTAACCAATTCACCCAGCAGGGGAGTGCTATTAGGAGGGGATGGGAAATTGTAGATAAGTGGGAAAGAAGATGAAGAGACACAAAAAAAATTGAAGAGATACCATTAAAGAGGTGCTTGCCTCTTTACTCACCATAAAAGGTCATGAAGAGGAGGAAATGCCTAAGGCATTTTCGGCCACAAGCCTCCACTCTCTTCTCACCAAGTTTGTTTCCCCTCTTCCTCCTCTCCCTCACCAAGACTAGGGTCTCCTTGCTGCCCCAAAACTGAATCACAACCCTAGAGAAACCGAAAGAAGAAAAGGAGAAGAACAAGAGGAGTACCAAGCCTAAGAGCCCCTTTCTTCTCCAAAGTCTAGAACACCTTTTGAATATTTTTAGCGCAAGAGGTAAGACTCCCTCACCTGCAACATAATGGCTTTTTATGTGTTTTTATGATTTTTATGTTTGCTTGTGATGTTGGGTGAAAGAGAATAGAAGAAAACCTTGAGGGAAGTTTCGGCCATAAAGGGGTACCCCCCTTTTCTATGTCCAAAAACTTAAAGGAAGAGTTCATGAAATTGTTACTACCTTTTTGTAATGAATATATGATGGATACATGGTGTTTGAATGCCCTCCATGATGTAAAGGACTTGGAAGAATTCGGCCAAGTCATGAAATGGATAAATGTTGATGCATGAAGTAGGCTATGTTCTAATGATTGTTTCCTTGCTATATAAATGTTTTAGGCCAAGAAATTTTGTGGAATCTATGCTAAGGGACCCCTGTAACATTCGGCCAAGGGACCTTAAATTATGCCTTAAAACAGATTTTTATAGACCTTCATGAAGTTATAGTTAAATCAAGTGATATGCATGTGATTGGGTGTTTTATTTCATGATGGAAATAATTTATACCTTAGGGTCAGTACCTTATCTAAGTTGTTTGAGCCTAAACTCATGCTCCATTCTATGTATTGATGTTTAGAAAAATGTTACATGTACCCATATGCATGATAATCCAAGTAGAACTCTAGATCATACACCTAAACTAGTGTTTGGTGAAGTACAAACTACTTTTGCACTTGTGAATGAATTCTTATGAAAAATATGCTTTTATTCCCATGTTATGTGAATGATTATGCTATGAAATCCCTACTGTGAGTTTCAACAAATTACAAGAATAAGGGTTAAGAATAGGTTCGAGTACAAAGCATGCCCCTAAACTAGTGTTTAATGAAGCCTAGACTACCTTTATGCTTGTATATGACCTTAATGGTAAAATATGTTTTTGTTTACATGTTATATGAACTTTTATACCATGTTATACATACTGTGAATTTCGGTAAATTACAAGGGTAAGGGTTAAGAATAAGTGCAAGTACGATTCATGCACCCAAACTAAGGTTTAGTGAAGATTAGTTTACTCTTGTACATGCTAATGATCTCTCATGTAAATTATGTTTTATTTCCATGATTGGATGACTTTCATGCCATGTTATCTAGCTATGAATTTTGGACAAATACTGGGATAAGGGTTAAAAATAAGCTCAAGCACAAAACATGCACCTAAACTAGTGTTCAATGAAGTCTAGACTACCCTTGTGCTGTATATGATTCCATGTGTAACGTATGTTTTTATTTCCATGATTATATGACTTTTATACTATGTTATCCATGCTGTGAATTTTGGCCAATTACTAGAATAAAGGCTAAGAATAAGTTCAAGTACAATTCATGCACCTAAACTAGTGTTTAGTGAAGTCTAGACTACCAGTGTACTTGTAAATGACCTCTTAGGTAATGTATGTCTTTATTCCAATGTTATGTGGGTTTTATGCTATGATATCCTTGCTATGAAGTTTTGGCCAGCATGTATTAAGATGAGAAAAGAAAGATTAAACTAACATATTGTCTTGACTAAGACAAGCATGTTATATGTATGATGTATTGATGAAACTAGCATGATGGTTGTTTCACTTACATGTGTTAAAAGAAAGGTCTTTCCATGTTGATAAGTACCATTTTTGTTGATTATTTTAGATGTTAAAATCCATGTTTGACTCATATTTTTATTGATTAATTGTGAAATTGCCCTAGGTTTTAGAACTTACCTTTATTTTGGACTTAATTGCAAATTTGCATTAAATTGGATTAATTGGCCACTAAATTTTGGATCTATTTTTGTAGGCACCAAAGGTTCAAGGACTTAGGGCATACTGGGTCAAACTTGAGTCGGATGTGAACCGGATCGAATTATCAAGCCTACAATTAATCCGGACCCTCCGATTCAAGAGCGGCTAGATCTGAGCCATCCGGGACGATCTGAAGCAATCCGAGCTAGGGTTAGGGTTGATCAAGCTCTATGATCAAGATCTGAAGGTTTCATCCCAATCAGAGCTAAATCAACCGTTGGATCAAGCAAGGAGGGCTCTAGAGCGTCCATTCACAGATTGAGTTGATCTGGACTATCCGTTACATATCTGGAGGATCCAAGCTACCACAAGGCAGATCCTGACCCCAGATCAACATCCTCAAAGTTTGGGTCAGATCAGATGAAGATCAACCGTTGGATTTCTCAAATTAATCACAACCGTCCATTATTTCCTATTTAATCAGATTTTCCCAGCAGCTTCTCCTCGTCCCGTTTCCTCGCCGTCTTCTTCGTTCTTCAGTTCTTCTCCATTTTTTTCAGCAATTTCATCATCCAAGGGGCGCGACCCCTCAATTTCTCCATTTGATCATCATCAGAGTCCTTGGAAGATAGCTAGGATCGAGATTTCAGCTCAATTTGCGCCAGAACAAGGGTGTTTGAGGGTTTCGGCATCTTTGCTACCCAATCGATTGTGTCTCGTCCACAAGCCATTTCCGAGCTTCTGAGCAGCTTGTAGGGGTTCTCAGGTTAGCTCAGAGGTTCTTCAAATCATCATCGCAAGTCAGCAATCGAGATACAAGAGATTGGACTGGATCTTTTCCAGCTGAGGCAAGTTCGAGCAGAGTGATCGATTGAAGCTTAATTCCACTGATTTGCTGAGCCTAGGGGTTCGAAGCCAGCTCTTGCTTGACGACCAAGATGATTTTGAGCTTAGGGAAGATTGAGGAGTAGTTTAATTGGTTTAAATTCATGTTTCGTAGCTGTAGTTTCATTTCTGCAATGTCTCGTTACTGAATTTTCTGTTTCATTAGCTGTAATTTCGGTTCTTGGTTGTTTTGCTTAAGTTAGGTTTATTTTCTGCAAGTATAATAGTTAGGAAACTTGTTTAGTGGACCATTACTCTTAATTTCGGTTGAATTCCTATCCAAATTCTGGTGTATCAGCTGCGTATCAGCCCTTTTTCCCTGTTCTGAATTTCAGTTCAGTTTCAAGTCTTTTGTGGCTTGTTTTCAATTTACTTCTTGTTTAGTTTATTCCCTGCAATTAAAGCCAACATTTAGTTTATTAATTCAGTTGATTCGAGTTGTTTAGCAGGCTGATTTTATTTCTGCATTCTCATCCAGCTTGTTGCATTAATCTCCATTTCTGCAACTTGAATCCTAAATCTGTCTAGTTTGTTTCATTCTGAACATGGTAGCCATCATTGCTGAGTATGTATCACTGAAGTGCTGCCTTTAGATATCAGCCCGTGAATTCATTTGCTTGAGTGTTTTGAGTTCAGTTTGTGCCGAAATTCTGCACATTGCATCCCTGCAGCCAAGTTTCTGCAGTTCTGCAGCTTAGTTCTGTTTAGAGTTGTGGAGTTTTGCATCCCAAGCAATTGCTGCATTTTTCCTTCAGTTTCGGCTATGTTTCTACCAGATCAGCCTTTCTAAATTACCAGGTTACAGCTGTGGCAATTAGTTCATTTCTTGGCACCGAAGTGGCAAATTTGGCACAAGAGTTTTCCTTTTTGTGCTCAAGCTGATTTGGCACTGGTTTCATCAGGAATTCACCTGTTTTTCTAATGATGATTGTGTTTTAAAATCAATCAGTATAACATAGATTTCTGTTGAACTCAGTTGGGTATCAAGTTTGTAAATGGCTTGCATCTTGTATCAAGTAGAGTCTTGGAAATGATTGTGTACTAGTTTGGTTAAAGATTGGATTGCAATTTAATTCGTTTCGAGTAGTAATTTCTGAAGAAGATCTTTGCATTAGTGCTAGTCGAAATCAGATTTGATTAGATAAGATCTTGAATTCCAAATTTGATAAGGTTGCATCAGTTGGATAAATTTCCCATTGATTGAATTGTTAATTGCCATCACCTTGTTTTGTTCATTGATGTAGTTTTCTTTATTTCCATTGTAATTCCATTCTTGATTGCAACCCAGAACCCAGATTTTAATTGAAACCCAAATTCACAAACGACACACAAATACGAGCTAGAATCACACAACGTCAACTAGTCCCCGAGAAAAATACGACCTGTGGCCCCTATATTACATTTTCATACTTTTGATTGTAAAAGGGTTTCCAGCATTTCATTCATTTCATTCATTTATTCATATTTAAATTTGATGAGCCCATACATTTCGTGACAAATTAATTAGTATATTTTGGGCCTGTCAAATTTTTGGCGCCGTTGCCGGGGAAGCAACTAGTTGATTTGTTTGATTTTTGCTTGTATACTTTTTGATATATCATTGGGTTCTATTTTTTGTTGCTTATTCTTTTGTATACGGGTACTGCCATTTTTCTTGTTTGTTTTGTGACAGGGGTGCAGGTTCAAAATGTTTTCATCCACTTATCAGCAGCCGTGTCCACACTTTCAGCAGACCCAGCAAGAATTCCAACAGCCCTATTCAAATTTCCAGCAACCAAATCAGTTTTTGCAGCCACCACAACAATTTCAACCGGATTTTCAGCCAATTCAACCAATTTTCCAGAATTTTCAGAATGGGCAGCCCCAATTCCAAAATTTTCAGCCCCACTTTCAGCAATTTCAGCTCAATTTCCAGCCACAAACTCAGCATGGGCAGCCACCATTTCAGAATTTCCAACAACAAAATCAGAATTTTCAGCCCACTCAATTTGAGTTTTGATCACCACAATTTCAACCTCAGATCCAAGAATTTTAGAGCTACAATTTTCAGCCATCTCCACCAACTTTTGAGCCAAGTTTTCAGCAGTTAAATCAGTCATTTCATCCATTTGAGCAGCCCCAACAATTTCCATTTCAGCATGCACAACCTCCTCCTGGACTTCAGCAGCCCTATTTTCCATTTCAAGACCAACAGAGGTTCCACACTAACCGAGGAGGTTTCGAGAATCATGATTGGGATGGGGCTCAACAACAGAGGATGATGGAGATGTTGCAACTAGTTCAACAACAACAACAACAACGCCTTGAAAAATTGCAAGATCGATTGAATCAGATACAAGCCCAAAGATCAGAACAGTTATATTCTCAAGTAGCTTGTAATTCTGAGAGCCCCGGAGTTGGTTTTATATCAGTTCAAGGTGACCCTAGTGCCTGGCCAAGTCCTTCTTCAAGTAATCTTGCAAATGTTTTAGAAGAAGAAGATGACGTAATCATCAAATGTTGGGCACCTAGAGCATGCATTCCTCCGGAGACTCCTATTCAAAATCCAATTCCAAATTTTTCAGCTCCAGAAGAAGAAATTGAAGCTCCACAGGACCATTCTAGACTTTTATTTTTTGATGATAGCATTATTGATGGTCCTAATTTTTCTGACACTGTTGTTGCAGATATTACAGGAGAAGCATGCAGAGGAGATGATTCCATAGGTGTAGGGGATTGCACTAAGCCCCAGGGATCACCACAGTCAGAAGATGAACCAGAAAGTGTAGGGACTTGCACGGTGGAAGCAAGCACCCAAGGATCACCAGTTGATTGTCCACCAGAGCCTGAGGCTGATGAAGAGCATGAACTTGACCAGGAGGAGATCACAGATACATCTACTATTATAGAACCTCCAGGTATTATCCAGCACGCTCAGGTAAGTATTTCTCCTCTTTCTTCAGAAAAATGCAGTGAGGTACCTAGGGATGACTTTATTGATTCTGATGTATTTATTGATATACCTTGTGTAGAGATTGTTTGTGAAAATCCAATAGAGGTACCAAACATTGATTTCATTGATCGTACTGCATTACCTGATACATCTCTTGTAGATATGGATAGCGAAATAATTTTAGAGGCACCCATAATTGATGTAGTTTGTTATGATGAATCTTTAGATACATCTTTTGTGGATATGTCTAGTGAAAATTTTTTAGAAGTGCCTGAAATTGATGTTATTTATTTTGATGAATCTCTTGCTATTTCATATGCTGAAAATGAATGTGAAAGACTTATGGAGATACCTGATATTGATTTGATTGGCTGTGACACATTGCATGATACACCCTGGATGGAAAATAATTGTGAAATTTCTATTGATGAGCCAGAAATTGATTTCTTTATTTGTGATGAGTATCTGGATGCAGATTTTGGAGAAAATGATTTTGAAAATTTTATTGAGGCACCACAAATTGATTTAATTGAATATGATGCAGTTTTGGATTCATTTAATGCAGAGACTGAATTTATATCATTTCTTTCTGACCCTGAACACTTGAGAGAGGTATTACATTGTTTTGCAGGGTCCAGAAGACTTCAGGAGTGGGTACTCCAACTGAACAGACTTCAGCCTCCTGGAAGGACTTCTGAAGGGCATCAAGAAGGAGGAGATGATCTGACTTTAATTAAAAGCACTCCATCCCTTGAATGGCTCTTGAACCTGAATCGCCTACGGCCACCGGAGCATTATTTTGTAAAGTTCAAGTGTGGGGGAGTCCTATTACTCCCAGCCACTCATACCCCTCCACTACCACGGTGGAGGCTACTTTTGGATCGACTCCGTCCACCAGAATAAAGGGGAGTTTGATTTTTCTTGTATTTTCTTTTATTTCATTTTCATTTTCATGCTTCCTAGAATTAGAATTTTCCTTTAAACTGAGTCCTTGTAAATAAATGCATGTTATTTCTTTTGTCACTTTTTCTTGCATGAGTAGAAATAAAAGTATCCCTCTAGGTTATCTCCATAGCATTTTAGAGTCTTTTGAAAATAAATTAAATTTGGTTGTTAAGACTTAAGGTTTGAGCCAATGGATGAAATCTTGGATGCTTGAGTACTACTTGCTTTAGATTCTTAATTGAGGATTTGGGATGAATTATTTTTACCTAGTGAGAATTAGCCTTACCTTTGTGATACACATATGTCATTGTGCTCTAGAACTTGCTTAGATTCTTTCAAAATCATATTTCAATGATTGGATCACATCCATAGAGGTTAATCCATTTGTTTCCCTTTCCATATCAATTTTGACAAAAATCATGTTCATTCCATTTTGCTTTACTTATTTCTTACTCTTACCTCCACTTTTCTTTGGACTTGTTGTTTGATATGTTCTAATGATATTTTGCCCGAGACGGACAAAGATTCAAGTGTGGGGGAGTGACTAAAGTTTTGGATGTATTTCAACTCGAAAAAAAAAAAAAATTTTGCCAAGTTGAAGCCAAAAGGTGCCAAGTGAGTGAGTTTGGTGCCAAGAATGAACAAGAGAAATGGAAGTCATTGGAGACTTAGCTTCTTTACTATATTTTGAAGATCAAGTGGCATGCAATGAAAAGAAAAATCTGCAATGAAAGAAAAAGAAAAAGAGATGGCACGCAAAAGTATGAAATTCAAAGAAAGAAAGTTGTTTCGGTATCACTTGATTTCAATGGACATAGACACAGTTTAGTATCCATCTAAATTCGAAATTTTGGGTGTTGGGAATCAGTAATGCAGTGCCAAATTAAGTGGAGCAGTTTTGAAGAAGAATTCTTCAATGAAAAGCAAAATGGCACACAAGCAAAAGCAAGGTTGTGCCATTGAAGGAATAAATTTTTGATAGCATGTTTTGATCAGAATGTTTTGGACTTGCAGCTGCTCTCTGTTTATAAATCGGACTGTATTGCAAGGAAGAGTTTGGAATCTGATGAAAAACAGAAGAAAGGAAAAAATTGCAGTGAAGCCGAACAAAATCTGAGGTAAAAACAGAAAAACGGTTGGTATCAACTTCAAGCTCTAAATCTGCCACTCTTATTTGATGCAACCTGCTGTCACGAGTTAGATTGGAATGTGGGGCTGATCTGAAATAGGAACTTGTGTTCCTGCTCTGAAGTGATCAATTAGAAGGGTTGAAAAACAGAAAAACAGTTTGGAAAACAGAAAAAAAAAAAGAAGAAACAAAGCAGAATTTTGAGTTTGCTGAGTGCTGATTTGGAGTAGCTGGACTGACCGGAGCTGATCTGAATTGGGACTAATGCAAGGGCTGCTGAGTGATTTCAGTATCCTTTGAAATTGTAGCTGTGTTAGTCAGTTTGCTTTGGAACTACAGCTGGGCAGATTTGGAACTTAAGCAGCTAAGCACAGTTTGTATCCATCCAAAACTGAACTTGGTTTTCTTTAATCAGCAATGCTTTGCTGCATCTGAACATAATTGGCCGAATGTTTCTAGCTGAATTCAACTTCTTGGGGAGCAAATTCCAGTGAAGAAAAGAAAAAAAAAACAGACGGTTTGAAAGAAAAGAAAAGAGAGAAATAAAGTTGGCACACCTTTGAAATTTCGGCACATTGAAAATCATTGAAGTTCTCTAATCCAAATTAAAGCTTTGCTCCACTACAAATCTGACCTTGCTAGAGGATAAGAGAAGAAGAGAAAATTCAGAAAAGAGAATGAAGAAAGAAATTTGGCACACAATAGAAGAAAATGGCACATTGAAACCAAGAAAGGGTTTTTCATCCAAACAAAGGAATTACTCAAGATTTACTTCACCACACTTTTGGATATCACTAGAGGACTGATAAGAGGGGCAAAGCACATTGGAAACATTTTTAAACAACAAAGTCCTCCACTCCATCAAAATTTTCCATTCTCTTGGTTTTTATTCCATTTCTCACCATTTTTCATGTTTTCATTTGTTTTTATAGTTGTTGATCCTATTCATGATTAATGGTGGAGATTAGATAATAAGCAAGCCTATGGTAGTGCAAGAAGCATATGTGTAAGAGTGAGCTCCACTTCCATCACCAACTTAGAACTCAAGAGAGAGCCACCAAAACTTCCCTTGAAAGGCTAGTGATTTAAATTCATCTCAATGACTCATGATAGATGAAAAAGCTAAGTTGTTGATTTAAGGACAAGAGACTAATCCATAGAGCTTAGATTTATGAGAATTGACAACCTTAGGTAATTTCTTTTCATTTGCTTCTAATTATGCTTAAGAAAGCCTAAGGGATACTTATTTAGTAGTTTCGCGAGACGCTCAAGGTTAAGTGTGGGGGAGTTGATAAGTACCATTTTTGTTGATTATTTTAGATGTTAAAATCCATGTTTGACTCATATTTTTATTGATTAATTGTGAAATTGCCCTAGGTTTTAGAACTTACCTTTATTTTGGACTTAATTACAAATTTGTATTAAATTGGATTAATTGGCCACTAAATTTTGGATCTATTTTTGTAGGCATCAAAGGTTCAAGGACTTAGGGCATACTGGGTCAAACTTGAGTCGGATGTGAACCGGATCGAATTATCAAGCCTACAATTAATCCGGACCCTCCGATTCAAGAGCGGCTAGATCTGAGCCATCCGGGATGATCTGAAGCAATCCGAGCTAGGGTTAGGGTTGATCAAGCTCTATGATCAAGATCTGAAGGTTTCATCCCAATCAGAGCTAAATCAACCGTTGGATCAAGCAAGGAGGGCTCTAGAGCGTCCATTCACAGATTGAGTTGATCTGGACTATCCGTTGCATATCTGGAGGATCCAAGCTACCACAAGGCAGATCCTGACCCCAGATCAACATCCTCAAAGTTTGGGTCAGATCAGATGAAGATCAACCGTTGGATTTCTCAAATTAATCACAACCGTCCATTATTTCCTATTTAATCAGATTTTCCCAGCAGCTTCTCCTCGTCGCGTTTCCTCGCCGTCTTCTTCGTTCTTCAGTTCTTCTCCATTTTTTTCAGCAATTTCATCATCCAAGGGGCGCGACCCCTCAATTTCTCCATTTGATCATCATCAGAGTCCTTGGAAGATAGCTAGGATCGAGATTTCAGCTCAATTTGCGCCAGAACAAGGGTGTTTGAGGGTTTCGGCATCTTTGCTACCCAATCGATTGTGTCTCGTCCACAAGCCATTTCCGAGCTTCTGAGCAGCTTGTAGGGGTTCTCAGGTTAGCTCAGAGGTTCTTCAAATCATCATCGCAAGTCAGCAATCGAGATACAAGAGATTGGACTGGATCTTTTCCAGCTGAGGCAAGTTCGAGCAGAGTGATCGATTGAAGCTTAATTCCACTGATTTGCTGAGCCTAGGGGTTCGAAGCCAGCTCTTGCTTGACGACCAAGATGATTTTGAGCTTAGGGAAGATTGAGGAGTAGTTTAATTGGTTTAAATTCATGTTTCGTAGCTGTAGTTTCATTTCTGCAATGTCTCGTTACTGAATTTTCTGTTTCATTAGCTGTAATTTCGGTTCTTGGTTGTTTTGCTTAAGTTAGGTTTATTTTCTGCAAGTATAATAGTTAGGAAACTTGTTTAGTGGACCATTACTCTTAATTTCGGTTGAATTCCTATCCAAATTCTGGTGTATCAGCTGCGTATCAGCCCTTTTTCCCTGTTCTGAATTTCAGTTCAGTTTCAAGTCTTTTGTGGCTTGTTTTCAATTTACTTCTTGTTTAGTTTATTCCCTGCAATTAAAGCCAACATTTAGTTTATTAATTCAGTTGATTCGAGTTGTTTAGCAGGCTGATTTTATTTCTGCATTCTCATCCAGCTTGTTGCATTAATCTCCATTTCTGCAACTTGAATCCTAAATCTGTCTAGTTTGTTTCATTCTGAACATGGTAGCCATCATTGCTGAGTATGTATCACTGAAGTGCTGCCTTTAGATATCAGCCCGTGAATTCATTTGCTTGAGTGTTTTGAGTTCAGTTTGTGCCGAAATTCTGCACATTGCATCCCTGCAGCCAAGTTTCTGCAGTTCTGCAGCTTAGTTCTGTTTAGAGTTGTGGAGTTTTGCATCCCAAGCAATTGCTGCATTTTTCCTTCAGTTTCGGCTATGTTTCTACCAGATCAGCCTTTCTAAATTGCCAGGTTACAGCTGTGGCAATTAGTTCATTTCTTGGCACCGAAGTGGCAAATTTGGCACAAGAGTTTTCCTTTTTGTGCTCAAGCTGATTTGGCACTGGTTTCATCAGGAATTCACCTGTTTTTCTAATGATGATTGTGTTTTAAAATCAATCAGTATAACATAGATTTCTGTTGAACTCAGTTGGGTATCAAGTTTGTAAATGGCTTGCATCTTGTATCAAGTAGAGTCTTGGAAATGATTGTGTACTAGTTTGGTTAAAGATTGGATTGCAATTTAATTCGTTTCGAGTAGTAATTTCTGAAGAAGATCTTTGCATTAGTGCTAGTCGAAATCAGATTTGATTAGATAAGATCTTGAATTCCAAATTTGATAAGGTTGCATCAGTTGGATAAATTTCCCATTGATTGAATTATTAATTGCCATCACCTTGTTTTGTTCATTGATGTAGTTTTCTTTATTTCCATTGTAATTCCATTCTTGATTGCAACCCAGAACCCAGATTTTAATTGAAACCCAAATTCACAAACGACACACAAATACGAGCTAGAATCACACAACGTCAACTAGTCCCCGAGAAAAATACGACCTGTGGCCCCTATATTACATTTTCATACTTTTGATTGTAAAAGGGTTTCCAGCATTTCATTCATTTCATTCATTTATTCATATTTAAATTTGATGAGCCCATACATTTCGTGACAAATTAATTAGTATATTTTGGGCCTGTCACATGTCTTGCTATTTATGCTAATGATTATGCCATGAAAGTATGCCTATGTTTATGAATGATTGAATGCCTATAGTACATGCAATATGAAAGAAAGAAAGAAAAAGAAAGAATGCATGTTCTATATATGAAAGTATGCTTATGATTATGAATGATTGAATGTCTATAGTACATGCAATATGAAAGAAAGAAAGAAAGAAAGAAAGGAATGCATGTTCTATATGAAAGAAAGAAAGAAAAGAAAAGAATGCATGTATGTATTTTACTTTAAAGATTGGCTTGTACCGGATCTTGAAAAGATCCACGGTTCCGAACTACCGATGATGCTGTCCCTAGGCTGAAAGATAGTAAGCCTAGAATGTAGACCCCTGTAGGTCGGGATTAGCTACCTCGCATCCTACATAGGGGTATACGCGCAAAAGAAAGAATGGGTACAAAGCCGGGGACCCCAAAGAAGATGATGTATATGATTTTAAAGTATTATTTACTATGTTTTCCAAAGAGCATCCTAATGTTTTGAAATGCACATGTTCTATGTTTATATGTCTTCATGTATCTTATGTGCCTTATGAATTTTATGCTATCCATGAAATGTTATATGTTTTAAAATGCATGCGACATACAGATTTAGTGAGTAGGAAAGAGCTTACTAAGTTTTATACTTATAGTTTATTTGCTTATGTTGCAGATCAACATAGAAATTACTAATGAAAGGGAAGCTGCAGGAAGGGCTAATGTGTGTGGTGGTGACTTGGCTGATCGATCCATTTTTGTGTCATTTATAGACTTAGCACTTACTTTTATAAGAAAGCATGTGTTATACCTTATACTTGTTACTTGTTATCTCTATTGAAGTTTATTTAAGACATGGATGCTACTAGATGTTACATGATTAATATTTACACTCCTTCTCCTTTGCATATGATTATATTTATGTTTTATTTTCGCTGCAATGTTTTTGAATCATATGCTATACTATAAGTTAAATTAAGTAGGAGTAGGAAAAAAAAGGGTAACGCACTGCCTTAACGGTATGGGGCGGGCGTTACAAGATTAATCAAACCTAATTACATCCAAATAAAGACAAGAACCCAAAGCAATTAGAAGAGACAAGACAAGCAAGAATTAAGCAAAACAAACGACAGGAAATTAAACCTAACTATAGAAGCATTTAGTCAAACAACTTATGAGCAGTATCCAAAATGACATGAGTGTGTGCAATTTGAAATGGAAAAGCTCAATCCAATACAAACATTCATCATTTAACTCAAACAACCCACTATCAAAACAATCAACAACTGAATCAAGTTGAAACACACAAATTGACCCAAGGAACTGAATTGCATCTGTAGGAATTGTTGTGAAAGGTGGCTGCCAAATGCGAAGTGGTAGCTGAGCAAAGCTGTGAAGTAGCTGCTGTGAAGGCTAGCTGTCGGATCGGATGAAGCTGGACAAAGAAGAAGCTGCGAAGGAAGTAAACTATGAAGAAACTACTGCTGTAATGAAATTGCTGTAATGAAATTGCTGTGAAGATAATCTGCGAAGAAAATAAACTGCTGCAAAGGGAAATTGCTGTGAAGAATTGAACTGCTGAAGAAAGCTACTGAAGAAATGTTGGGAAGAAGATCTGATGGCTAACGGCGGTGAAGTGGATAGGAGGTCAGCTAGGGTTCAGAACCCCGAGCCCTAGCTGTGCGGTGATGATGTGGATGATCCCCTTTCGCCCCTCTCCGCTTCCGAGCAACCGCATCGAGAGTGAGATGGCGAGGATGGTGGGGAGTGGATGGAGAAGATCTGATCGAGTCAGGAACCCCTCAAACTGATTGATCGAAGCTCCGGTCGGCGGCGATGAAGTGGATGGCGATCGCTGGTGGAAGTGAATGGATTGAGTCGGGAACCCCCCGTCTGCCCTAGCCTGTGCGATCTCTGCCCCTTTTGTTTGTCTCGGCTTCAGCGGCTCGGTCCAGTCAAGCCAGCTTCAGCAGTTCAGCCTTGGATTTGATCAGCCAAGCCAGCCTTGTGTGCAGTTTCAACCCAGCTCGACCTTTGGTTCAGCCAACCTTGGTTCAGCCAATCTTGGTTCAGTTAATCCAGATCAGGTTTCAGCCTAGCTCTGGTCCAGCAGATTGATTCCTTCTTGTGTGCTCAACCTAGCAGCTAGGTTCGGTCCAACAGATCGAATCCAGTCAGCCAAGCCAGAGCTCACAGCTCAAAAGAGAATTTACAACGGACGGCTGAGATCGATTTGGCTTCATCCAACGGTCAGATCTCTTCAGATCTGAACCAAACTCCACAGATCCCAATCAATGGTCCTGATCTACCTGTCCCCAGCTCAGATTAACCAGATCAGTGGCGGATGGTCCAGATCTTCCTTTTTCTTGAATGGATGGTCTAGAACATCTTGAGCTTGATCCAATGGTCAGATTACTTCTGATTTGGCTGAAATTTTCAGATCATGATCTATGGTCATGATTGATTCTATCTTGAACTCGGATTGACCAGAAGTTGACCGATGGCTCAGATCTAGCCGCTCTCTGGAATGGATGGCTCCTATTAATCCGATGCTTGATCCCTTTGATCTGGATCCAATGCTGACTCAAGTCTGACCCGATTTGATCTAGGTCCATGATCATTTGAAGCCTACAAAATGATATTCAAATTTAGTGCCAAAAATATCCCAAATATACAAAGATTTGAATTAAAAGCCAAAATAGAGGAAATACATGAAACCTAATACAATTGCAAACTTAAGCATATAAAATGTGGATCAAACATGGATTTTAGAGCCTAAAATAATCAACAAAAATGGTGGTTATCAACCGATCCAGGCCAACATAGAGAGATTGCAGAGGGGTATCGCAATTTGGCTGAACCGGTCAGTTGGACCGATCAGACACGCTCCTGATCGGTCCGGTGACCGATCAGGCTCCCTGAATTTTTCTGATACGATCTGAAATATCAGTTTCAGACTCCCAAACAGTATATGATAAGGTCTGATGAAAATTATCGAACTTGGAGGTGATCCCTTGACTATAATTGATCCTTCAAGAAGGATCAAAAAGTCCTTATGGTTTTGACAAAACACTTTACTCCACCCAAATGGAGTCAAACTCAATCAACAAACATCCACTCAATTTCAAACAAGTTTGTAGCAAATTCAAGTCTCCAATCAAGTTTCCTTGATTGGAATGTCCAAGTATGATCATGGAGCTAAGTACACATATGTTATGCATTGGTTTTCCCCATACTTGGTCACCGTAGTGATTATTATCTCGTCAACCTAATTTCTCAAGGGATGCAATGACATTTCGAGAAATTAAGTTGATCCTAGCATCTCACCCCATTTCTAGCAAACAAAAATGTTTTGGTAAACCTTATAGTTTGTGTGAAATGTCCCCAAGTTACCCAATAATTGTTCCCAACAATTTGAAATAATCATGAAGGGTCTTGAATGCATTTCAATCCTACGAAGCGCGACACATTCCCAATTCCCTTCTTAAGAAACTAAATTCATTCTTGGGAAGTGGTTTAGTGAAAATGTCCGCTAGATTTGATTTGGACTCGACATATGAGAGTGCAACATCTCCTCTAGCAACATGATCTCTAATGAAGTGGTGACGCACTTCAATATGTTTAGTCCTAGAGTGATGGACTGGATTCTTTGTTAGGTTAATTGTGCTAATGTTGTCACACAACACTTGCACACCCTTGTAGCTTAATCCATAGTCCTCTAAAGTATGAATCATCCATAACAATTGCGATATGCTCTCTCCCATAGCAATATATTCTGCCTTGATCGTGGAGAGAGCAACACAATGTTGCTTCCGACTTGACCAACTTACTAATGATGATCCTAAAAATTGACAACCCCCACTTGTGCTTTCCCGATCCAACTTGCAACCAGCATAGTCGAAATCGGTGTAGCCGATTAGGTCAAATGATTCAGTACGGGGGTACCATAAACCAACACCAATTGTGCCCTTAAGGTATCTCAAAATTCTCTTGACAGCAATTAAGTGAGATTCCTTAGCACAGACTTGATACCTAGCGCACATACCCACAGCAAAAAGAATATCAAGTTGACTAGCTGTGAGGTATAGCAAACTCCCTATCATGCTTCGATATTGAGTTAGGTCAACAGGTTTACCACTCTCATCATTGTCTAATCTTGTGTTTGTAGCCATGGGTGTAACGCCCCAAAATTTCCATTTTTAGTTCTTAAAGTCCTTAGAATTATTTAAAAATGGTTTAGAAATATTCTAGATATTTTTAGGAATTTTTAGAGTATTTTTATGGAATTTTCCGAGTCCGTTTGGTATTTTAGAGAAAGGAGAAAGAAATAAAAAAGGAAAAAAACATTTTAAAGGGGCAGCCGTGGATTGAACCCGCGACCACAGCGAGGAAGGGAAGCCAACGAACCAGCTGGGCTAGGGTATCAAGCACAGAAAAGGAAGGAGAGATATAATGTTATAGAGTAGTTAAGCCTTTTCATTAAGAGGTATATTAAGCCCCCTTAAGTCGCGTGAAACCCTGGAGAAGCCGTAGCCGCGCGCGTGAACAGAGAAGAGAGGCGAGGAAGAGGCGAATTCAAGGGTTCTTCTTCTTCTTCTTCTTCTTCTTCACCTTTTCCCTTGAGTAGAGAAGACCTAGGGTTGTTTCCTAGGGCTAAAGGTGGAAGCTTTTCAAAAGAAGGAGGGGAAAGGATTTGGTAGGGAGTTTTCTCCCTGTTTTTGTGAGTTTTCTTTAAGAACGAGGTAAGTAAATCACTCACCTGCAATAGGAGTAGTTTTCGTTACGAAATTCTTGCTATAAAGCCATGATTTCGAAAAAGTAGAAGCACGTTTTGAGAAACCTTGCTAATTGCATGTTTAGATTGTTAAAGTTGCATGTTTTCTTATGTTAGAAATCCAATTAAATGGTATTGAATGTAAGTAGGCCAAGCATGATAAGTTTTAATATGAGAAAGGACCCAAAAGTGAAGTTTTGGGTTAAGGGCACATAGTGTGCTTGATGGAAAGTTTAATGTAAGGAAGGTTAAGTTCTTTTAATGCAAAAGAAAAGTTAGTTGATAAGTATGAATAAGTATAGTAAGAAAAGTATTTTACTTTTGTGAAAGAGACATGTACCGGGCAAATGTAAGGCCCACAGAAAGTTAGTAGAAAGTTCTAATAGGATGCGGTGGCTAGCTACCTCGCAACCTATTAGAAAAGCGCGCAGTGGTACACTGATACCATGGTACAATGTCAAGGCCTAAGAGAAAGTTGATTATTTATTTTCAAGTATATAAGTATGATCAAGTAGTTTTTTTTTAGAAAGTGTTTAATTATTATATGTGTACCTTGATACAATGCAAGCATGATAAAGTAGTTCAAGTAGTAAGCATGGTTAGTTGTGTACTTTGATACATTAACAAGCATGATAAAGTGTTTCAAGTTGTAAGCATGTTTAGTTGTAAGTTTTGAAGTAAGTAAAGTTTTAAATCATTCTTCGAAATGAGCATGTTTAGTATTGACATCATGATTTTGTGAGTAGGGATTTACTTA
This sequence comes from Boesenbergia rotunda, assembly GCA_024364735.1. Classification (NCBI taxonomy): domain Eukaryota; kingdom Viridiplantae; phylum Streptophyta; class Magnoliopsida; order Zingiberales; family Zingiberaceae; genus Boesenbergia; species Boesenbergia rotunda. Next base: position 225,066 of record JAGFNQ010002934.1, on the reverse strand, counting down.
CTAAGCATTGTGCTTATTAGTTGCATTTTCCTTCTATTGCAGATAAAGGAAAAGAGAAAGCGTAAGTTGGGAGGCGACAGGACTTGCATTGATGTTCAGAGGAGGTGGAACCGGGGTAAAAGATCCGTTGGGTTGAGTATGAGTAGAGTTTGGTATTTAGAAACATTTAGTTTTATGTTTTGAATAGTAAAGAGTGAACCAATGTGTTTAATTTCCGCATAGAGTAAGAAGTTGATACAACTTGAAGATGTTTACTTATGTTTTTCCATATGCTTGGTTAGTTTGGTTAAGTTCCGTATTAGTTTCAATTTCAAGAGTTTGGATTGGTTTTGAGTTGCCAATGTGCCAAATAAACTAGTATATATGATAGATTTGAAGTTATATCTTAATGCGAAGTGATAGTATGTGATTTGTGGATGTTTGAAAGGGATTTTCAGGTCTGAAATTTGCAGTTTCAGGCGTGCCAGTCGACTGGCTCAGATACCAGTCGACTGCTATATCGAACAGAACCTTCTGTTCGATATGGCAGTCGACTGACCATATACCAGTCGACTGACACCAGTCGACTGATATAATAGCAGTCGACTGCTACCATTAAAGAAAAACTGTGTAGAGCAGCTGGTTAGTGCTTTAGTGTTACAACTAAGAGGTCTAGGGGTCAAATACTGGCAAAGCAAATAAAATGAAAGTTGTTTTGTTTTTTTTGAAAAAAAAAGAAGGAAGAAAAAAAATTCAGAGCAAGTTAAGGGGACTCAGGTAGGTGTAACCTAAGGCTAAGGATAAGGTAAAGTTAAGGTTAAGCAAATGTGACGTCCGCTTTAAGGAAGTTAAGGGAAGTCGGGTCGTCACAATGGGAGTGGTTACCTCTTTTGAATCACTCATGTTAAATTTTCGAAGCATTTCTTGAGTATACTTTGATTGGTGCACATGGATTCCATCACGAGTTTGCTTGATTTCAAGTCCAAGGAAGAAAGTCAACTCTCCCACTAGACTCATTTCAAATTCATTCTCCATGTGTCCAATAAACTCATTTAAATAGCCCTTGTTGTCTGAGCCACAAATAATGTCATCGACTTATACTTGGGCTACAAATATTGTTACCATCTCTCCGTAGAAATAGTGTAGGGTCTATTTGTCCTCTAACAAAACCTTTTTCAATTAAGAATGTCAATAACCGCTGATACCAAGCTCAGGGTGCTTGTTTAAGGCCGTAGAGCGCCTTCTTGAGCTTGAACACATGGTTTGGGAATTCGGTACTATCAAACCCCGGAGGTTGTTTGACATAGACTTCTTCTCTTATTAAACCATTTAGAAAGGCCGATTTGACGTCCATTTGATATAGCTTGAAACCACGATGTGCTGCAAATGCAAGCATCAATCGGATGAACTCTAATCGTGCCACGGGAGCATAGGTATCATCGTAATCAAGGCCTTCAACTTGATTGTAGCCCTTGGCTACTAAGCGTGCATTGTTCCTTATGATTTCTCGCTTATGGTTCAATTTATTTTTGAAGACCCATTTAGTTCCAATAATGGTGGTCTTCTTCGGTCTAGGGACTAAGTCCCAAACTTGACTTCTTTCGAATTGACCTAGTTCATCTTGCATGGCAATGATCCAATCAGGATCATTTAATGCCTCGTCAATTTTTCTAGGTTCAATTTCGGAAATTAGGGCAACTTCATTAGCCTCATTCCCAAAGAATGATCTAGTCCTAACCCCATGATGGATGTCTCCAACAATTTAGTCTTAGGGATGACTAGAGGCTAACCTAGTTTGCCTAGGAGTTGGTGGTGCTTCTTGAATGGTTTCACTAGACACAAGCTCAGCCTCAGGATCCGGCTGATCTATAGGTTATCTAGGCTCACCGTCATCAGACTCATCACCATCAACAACATTTGGATTTTCATCCAAACCCAGTTGCCTGAGTTCGAATTGAGCTCCTTCAACATCTTCTGATTGATCATTTACCTTGGGAATTTCCTCAAAAACAACATCAGAAGACTCTTCAACCAATCTAGATTTCTTGTTATAGACTCTATAAGCTTTGCTGACAAGGGAGTACCCGACCAGTATTCCTTCATCAGCTTTTGCTGTGAACTTTTCAAGGTGGTCCTTGGTGTTTAGAATAAACACCTTACAACCAAACACCTTATGATGTTTAACCGTAGGTGGTTTTCCAAACCAAAGCTCATGACAAGTCTTTCCTAAGAATCTATGGATGAGGACTCGGTTTTGTACATAGCAAGCTGTGTTTACAATTTCGGCCCATAAGTAACTCGGTAGTGAGTAGTCATTGAGCATGCTTCATGCAGCCTCTTGTAAGACCCGGTTCTGTAGGACCGGTGTCGTCGATAGAGGGGAGGTGAATATCGACCGTTGAAAACTTTCGTGAAACCTTCGTAAAACTTTCGAATCTTCATTCTAGACTCAGAGTTAGTAGAAGCGGAAGACAAACAGATCGAAGAAAACAATACAAGGACACAGCGGGATTTTTACTTGGTTCCCGACCCCCCAGGGTCAGTACATCCAAGGCCTATGCACGGGAACGCCCATCCACTATTGGTCTCCTTCCCGGACTTTCCAGAGGCGGAGAAACCCGACTTACAGTGCAAGATTTACAAGCAATAATATAGAAAAAATTAAGTGCGGAAATAAATAAAATCAAACCAACAAGACAAAGTCTGAAGCTCGGCCGATCTGGACCTCCGAAGTGCCGCGCACTTCCTCCTGGAGCCTCCCGGTCGTAGAGCCTCATCTCTAGCGCGTTTTCGTCGGTCGGAATGCTTGGAATGGTACTTGGCAATTTTTTTTGTTGAAGCAGAGGGGTCGAAGCCCCTTATATAGGCCTTCTGGGGGCGCCCTGGACACTGGGGGCGCCCTGGATGCTGGGGGCGCCCCGATAAACCCGGTCAACTCTTATCCCTGCGCCAACCTCGCCGCAGCTGATAAGACTTTTGACCAGGGCACCCCGGACCTTCCGGGCACCCTTGTGAAGGCTTATCCTGTGTTCCGACCTTGAAACAGCAAAACAGCTTCGAACCCGGGCGCCCCGCTTGACACCTGTTCTGCCTGCTTCACTTTTACTGCATCTTTAGCACTGTCTGGGGGCGCCCCCACTATTGGGGGCGCCCTGGTTGCATGGGGGCTCCCCCCTTGATGGGGGCGCCCTGCTTAAAGCCTGCAACCCATGTTTTTTCGATTGCTTTGTCTCCGGTTCTTGGTACCTGCAAGATACACAAACACAAAGCATATACACATATAATATTAGGCTTAAGGACTTGGTTCTGACTTCGGATTTGCAAGAAACCCTAGGTCGAACCGGCGCAAGTTCTCACCCCCGAGAACGCGCCTTTCACCTACTCCTTTCAGGAGACGGTTGCTACCCAGTCCTTCGGGTGGACTTTTGCTTAGCCTTCGATTACTCCGGATCTCGAGACGCCCAAACCCTGACCCGTCTCTACTCCTGTCCTTAGTCATCGCTCAGCTAAGTTGCTCAGTCCCTTAGACTAAGACTTCATTACCTAGCAGTCCTTCGCCAGGTGCCTAGCAGTCCTTCGCCAGGTCTTCATTCCCTAGCAGTCCTTCGCCAGGGGCCTAGCAGTCCTTCGCTAGGTCTTCTATTCCTAGCAGCCCTTCGCTAGGTGCCTAGCAGCCCTTCGCTAGGTCTTCTATGCCTAGCAGCCCTTCGCTAGGTGCCTAGCAGCCCTTCGCTAGGTGCCTAGCAACCCTTCGCTAGGTGCCCAGCAGCCCTTCGCCAGGTCTTAGGGTTTCGATACCTAGCAGCCCTTCACTAGGTGCCTAGCAGCCCTTCGCTAGGTCTTAGGGTTTCGATACCTAGTTTAACTAGGACTTTTCTTCAGCTTAGTTTACTTCTCCTTTGCTCCCCTTTGTCTGTTCATTGTATCACTGACTTAAGTGTATTGTTAAACATTAAAACACTTAAAGGAGAACATCATTGATGCAACTTGCACCAACAATCTCCTCCTTTTTTATGTTTGGCAATAACTTAAGTTAGATTGGTTTGAAGGGGCTAACTTACTGTCCTTGGGATAAAAAATGATATAGGTTTTGAAACTACATTTTTGATCTTTGGGGAAAAATTTTTCCAACTTCTAACTTAAGCACACCTCTCCCCCTTTGTCATATATCAAAAAAACAAAAGAAAATACTTGCACCAACAATGAAGATTTTTGGTTCTATTTGAAAATACTTAGTGCAAATTTTGAAAGCAGTGTATTTTGAATGATATATTGCATTTTTTTTGTTGAAACAATGCATAATTTTGAAAAATGCTATGCGCTTTGAAAAGTACAAGTACTTTGAGAATTATGATGATCTTAAAAAAATTCAAGTACTTTTGAAAGATTATGTAACGTTTTGAAGTATATAAGTACCTTTGAAAAATGCATAACTTTAGAAAGAATGCTATTTTGGAAAATACGAATATTATGCATATTTTGCAAGTACTAACTATTTTTGAAAAAGATGAACTTTTGAAAAATCTAAGTAATTTTTGAAACATAATATTTTACTTGACTAGGTTAATCTTCCAGTCTGACACCATCCTGGGAAACCTTGTTGACTACAAGGATATTTTCCTAAGTGTCCTGGAAATTTTCTAAACTCAAGATTAAACATTTTTTTTGTGAAATTGATCAAAACCAAATGAATTTTTGAACATACTGGTATTTTTTAAAAAATGATAGTATTTTGAAAGAATACTTATGTTTTTAGCAAAATTTGAAAATACCGTTCAAGAAGACATGTTATTAAATAATTCATTTAATTTGACCTCCCCCTAAACATGACTCAGTCCTGGGAAGCTTGTTGATCACAAGTACTCTTCCTCTGAGTCTTAAGGTTTGATTTAGATCAAAAGAATAGTCTAATAGTTTTCAAAAATGAATGATTAAAAACACTTTCTGAGGTTTTCCTTTGACTCAGACTCCCCCTAAATTTGACACATCCTAGGAGTTCATGAAGATCATGAAGTGAACCTTTCCTCTATGTCTTTAGGGTTTATCAAAGTCAAAGAGACAGATAAATTTTTGAACATATAATTTTTATAACATAAACCTTTTTTTCGAAAATCACAAATGATAATGATTTAAAGCTCAGTTTTTGAAAAGTATTTTTCAAATAATAGTAATGTTTAAAGTGCAGTTTTCGAAAACAAAAAAAAATGAAAAGCACTCCCCATGTACCCGATACCGTTTGACTCTATCTATGTGCCTTAAGGAACTTTAGTGTTGTCCTAAGAGGCTTGTGTCTAATTGAGTGAGTCAAACAAATTTTTGAAAAGATATATTTTTGAAAAATGTATAATATATATAATCAATCAGATAAGCATGAATTCCATAAAAACATTATTATGTTGAAGCACTATTTTGAAGATATATTTTTATGAAAATATTCTAATAATTTTGAAAAATATTTTTCAATTCATTAGTCCTTAACATCTCACCCATTTTAGATGTATCAATACAACAAGAATGGTTGCCTTATAGGTGTATTGTGAGATGCTTGAATCATTTTTCTTAATTTATTAACTCTAAGATTTAATTGAAGCTTGTGTTAGATTTGAATTTGGCAAGAAGTAACTTGAATTTGAATTTCAAAAATTAGCTTCCAGGTCTTGGCGAGGCACTAGGCCTTCTTTGGTCGTAGCCTTATTAGATCATCAACCCTTTCCTTGACAAAGCCTTTTAATGAAATTTCATTTTCAAAATTACTTTTTGAAAAATTCTGGTCTAACTAGTTTGGGTCTTGGATCGGTAGCTTCAGCTAGTTTCACCAGTCTAAAGAGACCAAGTAGAGTATACTTGACCTTATTAGAATTGGCTTCCCTAACGTACTATCATCTCACCGCCACCCAATACTAGGTTGATCAAGTTTCAATTATTCTTTATCCTATAGCCGTTCTAATATTTGCATAAAATTTAAATATGAGTGACATGTCATATATTCAAAAGAAATAGCAGATGCATGACATGACAATTATGCATGAGTCAAACAATTCAAATCATTTAAGTTTCTAAAAATGTATCAAATTCCCGATTTGATACATGTCATGTTAACCCGCGAATATGTCAACCCACTTTGACATATTTAATGTTGTTAATTTTAATTGTTACAGTTTGGGTAAAATTTTATTTTAGTTTGAGTTTAGGTTATTTAAGATTTTAGTTGGATTCGAATTTAATAATTTGGATTTAATTTAAATTTGAATTAATTAATATTAATTCAAGTTCGAATTAATTAATATTAATTTGAATTTATTTGAATTTAGTTAATTTGAATTAATAATTAATAAATTTGAGTTTGAATAATTAAGATTTAATTAATTTAAAATTTAATTAATTCGAATTTGAATTATTAAGTTTTAATTAATTTGAATTAAAAATTAATTCGAATTTGAATAATTAAGATTTAATTAATTTGAATTTAAAATTTAATTATTAATTAATAATTGTGGGTTTAAATTCATCATTTTCATTATTTCAAAAATTTCTTCTTCATCTTTATCTTTCTTTTCAAGTTTTTCTAATAATTTTGATTTATTTGAATTTTTATAATTTTTATTAACTATGGCCTTTATCTTAGATAGTTCTATATCCTCCTCAAGATTAGATATTTCACTATCCTCAAGGTAGGTGGAGTAAAATGGGCCACTAGTTAAATTTTTGTAATAACTTTCAAGATTATCTATAATTAAGTTATTATCTAGGAGAATTTTATCTTCAATATTATTGTCAGAATTATCCTCAGAATTATCTTCACTAACTTCAGACTTATCCTTAGGATTATCCTTAAGGTTTTCAAATTTGAATTCGGAATTATCCTTAGGATTTTCGAATTTGAATTCCGAATTATCCTCAAGATTTTCGAATTTGAATTCAAATTTATCCTTAGGTTTAATTTTATCTAAATTAAAATTATCAGAATTAATTTTATCAGCATTAAAATTATCAGAATTAATTTTTGAAATTACTGAATTGATATTCTAAATTAAACAATTAATTTCTGAAATTTTAGTCATATCTACATTTTCTAATTTGACATGCAAGATATTAATTCTATTGTGCAGTAAATCTAATTTATCAGAAAAATTAACTACTTTATCACAAGGCAGTGCAGGAAATTTAAAGATTTTTGGAACATAAATCTTGCGTACCTTCGCCGGACACTTGTTTTTGTAATGCCCATATTTCTTACATTTGAAGCATCGTACTTGATTTTTGTCCCTCCGGCTTCCTGGCGCTGGTGCCTCCTTCGCCACTGGTGATGAAGACCGAGTCTTACGAGTAGGGCACTGATTTTTATAGTGCCCTCTCTCCCTGCACTTAAAACACGTAATATAAAATTTAAAAACACACATTTTAAAATTAAAGTACCTGATTCACCCCTGAGCTCCCCCTCAACTCCTGGCATCGTTGCTCCGTCGGCGGTTAGTCCGGTGAAGAGCAGCTCGGCTCTGATACCAATTGTAGGACCGATGTCGTCGATAGAGGGGGGGTGAATATCGACCGTTGAAAACTTTTGTGAAACCTTCGTAAAACTTTCGAATCTTCGTTCTAGACTCAGAGTTAGTAGCAGCGGAAGACAAACAGAACGAAGAAAATAATACAAGGACACGGCGGGATTTTTACTTGGTTCCCGACCCCCCAGGGTCAGTACATCCAAGGCCTATGCACGGGAACGCCCATCCACTATTGGTCTCCTTCCCGGACTTTCCGGAGGTGGAGAAACCCGACATACAGTGCAAGATTTACAAGCAATAATATAGAAAAATTAAGTGCGGAATTAAATAAAATCAAACCAACAAGACAAAGTCTGAAGCTCGGCCAATCTGGACCTCCGAAGTGCCGCGCACTTCCTCCTGGAGCCTCCCGGTCGTAGAGCCTCGTCTCTAGCGCATTGTCGTCGGTCAGAATGCTTGGAATGGTACTTGGCAGTTTTTTGTTGAAGCAGAGGGGTCGAAGCCCCTTATATAGGCCTTCTGGAGGCGCCCTGGACGCTGGGGGCGCCCTGATAAACCCGGTCAACTCTTATCCCTGCGCCGACCTCACCGCAGCTGATAAGACTTTTGAACAGGGAGCCCCGGACCTTCCGGGCACCCTTGTGAAGCTTATCCTGTGTTCCGACCTCGAAACAGCAAAACAGCTTCGAACCCGGGCGCCCCGGACGCTCCGGGCGCCCCGCTTGACACCTGTTCTGCCTGCTTCACTTTTACTGCATCTTTAGCACTGTCTGGGGGCGCCCCCACTGTTGGGGGCGCCCTGGTTGCATGGGGGCGCCCTGCTTAAAGCCTGCAACCCATGTTTTTTCGATTGCTTTGTCTCCGGTTCTTGGTACCTGCAAGATACACAAACACAAAGCATATACACATATAATATTAGGCTTAAGGACTTGGTTCTGACTTCGGATTTGCAAGAAACCCTAGGTCGAACCGGCGCAAGTTCTCACCCCCGAGAACGCGCCTTTCACCTACTCCTTTCAGGAGACGGTTGCCACCCAGTCCTTCGGGTGGACTTTTGCTTAGCCTCCGATTACTCCGGATCTCGAGACGCCCAAACCCTGACCCATCTCTACTCCTGTCCTTAGTCATCGCTCAGCTAAGTTGCTCAGTCCCTTGGACCAAGACTTCATTACCTAGCAGTCCTTCGCCAGGTGCCTAGCAGTCCTTCGCCAGGTCTTCATTCCCTAGCAGTCCTTCGCCAGGGGCCTAGCAGTCCTTCGCTAGGTCTTCTATTCCTAGCAGCCCTTCGCTAGGTCTTCTATGCCTAGAAGCCCTTCGCTAGGTCTTAAGATTTCGATACCTAGCAGCCCTTCGCCAGGTCTTAGGGTTTCGATACTGACGGACCCAAATAGACTGTCACGAATGTGGGTCTCAAATTTAGATATTTATAAAATGCTGGAAACCCTTATTGCAATCATAATATGAAAACGTAGTAAAGGGGCCACAGGTCGTATTTTTCCTGGGGACTAGTTGAGGTTGTGTTCGATTCGTGCTTGTACTTATGTGTCGTTTGTGTTTTCGGGTTTCGAATAAAATCGGGGTTTTGATTGAAGTTCAGGAATGAAATCGCAAGGTAAAGAAAAGGAACTTAATCATGAACTAAACAAGAACTTATCATTTAAAGCACTTAAGCAATTCTTTTTGGAAAGCAAATCTGATTCAACATGAAGAACAAATGCCAATCAATGACGCAACAGAATCAAACTCGAGACAAACTAAATGCAAGCAATCTAAAAACCGAACTGATACAAAGACCGTGCCAAGATTTTGTTGGGAACGAGATGGCTATAGAGGGGGGGTGAATATAGACAACCACTTGTTCTTCGAAACTTATCACGATTTCTGCAACTCAAATATCAGTAGCACAGCGGAAAGAGTAGAAAACAGAGTATGCAGAAAAACAAAACGAAAGCAAAACAAACACGACTAGAAAGATCGCTAACAAGGAGGGTTTACAAGGTTCGGGGATAACTTGCCCCTACTCCTTAGCGTGCCCTTGAGGTGGGTGATCCCTTGATCGTCGGCAGATCAAGCCCCTGTTAACACCGGATATGAAGCAACCTCCTTCTTGGTGGAGAAACCTCCCCACAGTGTGTTTCAAACAATGATATAAAATGAGCACAATGAAACAACAACAAGAAGGATCTTACTCAAACACTTAGCAAGGACAAAACACAGCAAGCTTCCCTGAGCTCCACCCAGTGGCGATCTCACGCAGACCCCTGCTCCGTGTCTTCCCACTGTCGGACTCCAAGCCTCTTGTTTTCTCCTTCAAGCGCTCAAGTATGATGATTGCTCCTCAATAGCTTGCTTAGAATGGTTGAAGAACTCAAGAACAGCAAGCTTGTAACACCGGAACTCTTTTGCACGAAAACTGAAGAAATTCTTTTTAACTCTCCTTCTCGCGTTCCTTTTTGTTTCTCCGCCAAGCGACAAGTGACAACATCTCTGTAGCTCCCAGCTACTCATCTGCCAACGCCAGCCTTTACTGAGCTATCTCTGGACTCACTGAGCTCCCCTCAGTCAAGCTCCAGTCTCAGCTCCAGTCTGCAGCTCGCCGTTGCAACCTGAGATGAGAAAGAGACAAATCTGCTCCAAGGAAAGCACTCTTTGACTTCTCCTTGAGTGTTTGAATCTCCCCTGTCACCTGAAACTCAATCAGAGCATTAAAGCAGTAAATCAAGAAGCATATCAAACATACATCAGCAAATCAGATACGATCAGACGCTCTGACCACGTCTGACAGTGAAATTTGAATTAAAGTGATCGGTCACCGGATCGATCCAGGGTGTGTGGATCGGTCACCAGATCGATCCACTGCTTTGCTGGGATTCCAAGCTCTCGCAGCTATACACGCCTGATCAGTCACCAGACCGATCAGGGTGAAGCCTGATCGGTCACCAGACCGATCAGAATGGATCCTGATCGGTCACCCAGATCGATCAGGGCAGATGAACAGTTACTTTTTAATCAAATCCAAGATCCCTGATCGGTCACCGGTCCGATCCAAGACTTTGATTAGCAAGGGAACTCACTCACCGTTTGCTCCCTGATCGGTCACCAGACCGATCAGGAGCAAGACAGCAAGGAAGCAACCTGCTCCCTGATCGGTCACCGGTCCAATCAGGAGCCACACAGTAGATTCCCAATCTCACTGTGCGCTCCCTGATCGGTCACCAGTCCGATCAGACATAGCTGGATCGGTCACCAGACCGATCCACTAAGGAGCAGCGTGCCAATGTCCCTGATCGGTCACCAAACCGATCCAGTGACTCAACCCTAGCCCTCCAAGCTAGGAATTCATCCACCTTAGCCCTCCAAGCTAAGGATTTTTCCATCTAACTCTCCAAGTTGGGAATTTGCACCTAACCCTCCAAGTTAGGACTTTTCACCTAGCCCTCCAAGCTAGGACTTTTCACCCAACTCTTCCGAGTTAGAACATCATCCAACCTAGCCCTCCAAGCTAGGCACCTGACCCTCCAAGCCAGGATTTTTTCACCTAATTCTCCAGGATGGGAATTTGCACCTAACCCTCCAAGTTAGGACTTTTCACCTAGCCCTCCAAGCTAGGACTTTTCACCCAACCCTTCCGAATTAGGACTTTTCCAAACACCTAGCCTCCCAGACTAGGACTTTTCCAAACTCCTAGCCTCCCAGACTAAGATTTTCAACACCTAACCCTCCAGGTTAGGATTTTCCATCACCTAGCCCTCCAGACTAGGATTTTCCATACCATGTCTGATCCCCGATCAGGACTTAATCATAATCAACATGATCAACACACCTAACCTCCCAGGTTAGGATTTTCCATATCATGCCTAATCCTCGATCAGGACTTAATCATAATCAACATGATCAACCTAAACTTAAAATCGATGTCAACACCAAAACAACAATCAGGGCCAGACTGCATCAACAATCTCCCCCTTTTTGTTGTTTGACAATCTGATTTTAAGTTTAGGGATCTCAATCAATATATCAACTTTAGAATCACAGGGGAATCCAGATCCTCCCCCTACAACATGGTCATTCTAAACTTAACCAATCCACACTCTCCCCCTTTGTCGAACACTAAAAAGGGACAAGAGGGACTGTTAAGATTAAAACAAACTCCCCCTCAACACTAGGGGTATCCCAAATCAACAAAGATGTGATAGTTTGTGAAATATTCATACGATCTCATGTGAAAAATATATAGCAAGACATAGCAATCACATGCATCATATGAGTATGAAATATAGACCCATGCCGTAATAATCATAAGTATCAAGTAGACATGGCAATGTAAGCATGAATATGGCAATGGATCAATCATGCAGATCATAGGCATATAAACAACATGGCATCAACAATAGATATACTATCATGTGATAAAAACATAATCATGGCATAACATGTAGTGTCATCATAACCAGTAGTCATCATAGCAAC
>JAGFNQ010002934.1:145745-208613 GCA_024364735.1 Boesenbergia rotunda | reverse complement strand
TGTCATTTTGTCTAACTAGACATTGACTTGGTTGGAAGTAATTGTGTAACCCGTGTCACACAATTGACTGACACTTAGGAGATTAAACTTCATCCCCTTGACTAGAAGGACATTTGAGATTCTAAGACATTCGGATATTTGAATGTCTCCTATTCCTATGACCTTGAGGCTACCATTGTTACCAAATGATACATTACCTCTACTCTTCTTGTGAAATGTGGTAAACAATGATCTATCCCCGGTCATGTGTTTGGAGCATCCACTATCAACAAACCAAGTTGATAGATGCTCCCCCTCAATCATAACCTACACAATTCGAAAAATAGAAGTCTTAGGTACCCAAACCTTGGGACCTAAAGCATCAACTAAACATGACTTAGGCACCCATGCCTTGACAACTTTCTTTTGGATTTTGGGTGTCCTAGATTGTCTCATGTCAGTCCTAGACATGAGAGATACAAATGAGGGTTCCTTAGGGCGGTAACCAATATCGGCCCTATTGTAAACCGCTCTTTGGGCATTTAAAATCATATCTAAGGTCTTAGAGCTATTTGAGAATTTCCCAAGAATATTCTTGAGCTTCTCAACTTCACTCTTTAATGATTGGTTTTCCTCTACTAACACATTATCATGTAAATCACTGATTTCCCCAACCTTAGAGGATTTCAAGCTTACAATCTCATGTTTCAAAGATTTAATTTCATCTTCTAGTAATTCAACATGCAAGTCATCAATGTTATCATCCCTAGAAGCTTTCAATTGATCGACTTCTAATTGCAATGCTTTAACTTTATTTTTGGATTTCTTAAGCATACTAGTTAAACATGCAATTGCTCTATAGCATTTTTCAAGCTCGGAAGAAGTTACCTCTTCATCATCCGAAGATGATGAAGCCGTGTTTGCGGAGCTTGAAGATTCACCACTGCTCTCCTCTCCAAGAGTCATGAGAGCCACTTGCCTTGTGCTCTTCCCCTCCTTTTCATCATAGGATGAACTAGAGGATGACTCATCCCAAGAAGCCTTCAGAGCTTTCTTCTTCTTCTTGGATCTCTCTTCTTTTCTTTTGGGTTTCTCCTCCTTCTTAAGCTTCGGACATTCATTCTTGAAATGCCCTTTCCTACCACATTCAAAACAAGATGCATTATTCTTATCAAGTTTGGATTCACTAGTGTTACCTCTTCTTTTGAAACGTCGGTCTCTTCGCATCATCCTCCTCACAAAGTTCGTCATTTCGGATGAAGAGGAGCCACTGCCATCCTCCTCGGAATAGGATTCGGATCCGGAAGAAGATGAAGATGATGAGACCTCCTTCTCCTTCTTCTTCTCCTTCTTCTTCTTAATGGTCCGGTCCCCTGCAACTAAGGCAATCCCCTTCTCCTTGGGGCCTTTGTTAGCCATTTCATGCAATTCCATCTCACAAAATAAATTATCTAATTTTACAATAGATAAATCCTTGGATACTTTGTAGGCATCCACCATGGATGACCACAAGGCATTCCTTGGAAATGCTTTCAAGACATACCTCACAAGGTCGCGATTCTCGACCTTTTCATCAATTGAATGAAGTCCATTAAGAACTTCCTTGAACCGGCTATGGAGCTCACTTACCGACTCATTCTCCTTCATGGAGAGATTTTGGAGTTGATTGAGGAACAAGTCCCTCTTTGCAATTCTAGAGTCCCGGGTGCCTTCATGGAGCTCTATGAGTTTGTTCCACAAGTCTTTTGCACTTGTGAATGGACCAACCTTGATGAGTTGGTCTTTGTTCATGCCACATTGTAGAGTGACAACCGCCTTCGCGTCGGCTTCACTCTTCCTTGTTTGTTCGGCAGTCCACCTCCATGACTCAAGTTCTTTGCCTTCATCATCCTTAGGAGGGATGAATCCCTCCTTCACTGCGAACCACGTATGGATATCCATCTTCAAATAGTATTCCATTTTTGATCTCCAATATTGGAAGTCGGCGCTATCAAAGAATGGAGGTCGGGTGGTGGAGAATCCTTCTCTCAAAGCCATCTTGTTGAGAACTCTCGGTTGTTAAGCCGTAAACAGAGCACCTTACTCTGATACCACTTGTTGGGAACGAGATGGCTATAGAGGGGGGTGAATATAGACAACCACTTGTTCTTCGAAACTTATCACGATTTCTGCAACTCAAATATCAGTAGCACAGCGGAAAGAGTAGAAAACAGAGTGTGCAGAAAAACAAAACGAAAGCAAAACAAACACGACTAGCAAGATCGCTAACAAGGAGGGTTTACAAGGTTCGGGGATAACTTGCCCCTACTCCTTGGCGTGCCCTTGAGGTGGGCGATCCCTTGATCGTCGGCAGATCAAGCCCCGGTTAACACCGGATATGAAGCAACCTCCTTCTCGGTGGAGAAACCTCCCCACAGTGTGTTTCAAACAATGATATAAAATGAGCACAATGAAACAACAACAAGAAGGATCTTACTCAAACACTTAGCAAGGACAAAACACAGCAAGCTTCCCTGAGCTCCACCCAGTGGCGATCTCATGCAGACCCCTGCTCCGTGTCTTCCCACTGTCGGACTCCAAGCCTCTTGTTTTCTCCTTCAAGCGCTCAAGTATGATGATTGCTCCTCAATAGCTTGCTTAGAATGGTTGAAGAACTCAAGAACAGCAAGCTTGTAACACCCGAACTCTTTTGCACGAAAACTGAAGAACTTCTTTTTAACTCTCCTTCTCGCATTCCTTTTTGTTTCTCCGCCAAGCGACAAGTGACAACATCTCTGTAGCTCCCAGCTACTCATCTGCCAACGCCAGCCTCTACTGAGCTATCTCTGGACTCACTGAGCTCCCCTGAGTCAAGCTCCAGTCTCAGCTCCAGTCTGCAGCTCGCCGTTGCAACCTGAGAGACAAATCTGCTCCAAGGAAAGCACTCTTTGACTTCTCCTTGAGTGTTTGAATCTCCCCTGTCACCTGAAACTCAATCAGAGCATTAGAGCAGTAAATCAAGAAGCATATCAAACATACATCAGCAAATCAGATACGATCAGACGCTCTGACCACGTCTGACAGTGAAATTTGAATTAAAGTGATCGGTCACCGGATCGATCTAGGGTGTGTGGATCGGTCACCAGATCGATCCACTGCTTTGCTGGGATTCCCAGCTCTCGCAGCTATACACGCCTGATCAGTTGCCAGACCGATCAGGGTGAAGCCTGATCGGTCACCAGACCGATCAAAATGGATCCTGATCGGTCACCCAGATAGATCAGGGCAGATGAACAGTTACTTTTTAATCAAATCCAAGATCCCTGATCGGTCACCGGTCCGATCCAAGACTTTGATTAGCAAGGGAACTCACTCACCGTTTGCTCCCTGATCGGTCACCAGACTGATCAGGAGCAAGACAGCAAGGAAGCAACCTGCTCCCTGATCGGTCACCGGTCCGATCAGGAGCCACACAGTAGATTCCCAATCTCACTGTGCGCTCCCTGATCGGTCACCAGTCCGATCAGACATAGCTGGATCGGTCACCAAACCGATCCACTAAGGAGCAGCGTGCCAATGTCCCTGATCGGTCACCAAACCGATCCAGTGACTCAACCCTAGCCCTCCAAGCTAGGAATTCATCCACCTTAGCCCTCCAAGCTAAGGATTTTTCCATCTAACTCTCCAAGTTGGGAATTTACACCTAACCCTCCAAGTTAGGACTTTTCACATAGCCCTCCAAGCTAGGACTTTTCACCTAGCCCTCCAAGCTAGGACTTTTCACCCAACTCTTCCGAGTTAGAACATCATCCAACCTAGCCCTCCAAGCTAGGCACCTGACCCTCCAAGCCAGGACTTTTTCACCTAATTCTCCAGGATGGGAATTTGCACCTAACCCTCCAAGTTAGGACTTTTCACCTAGCCCTCCAAGCTAGGACTTTTCACCCAACCCTTCCGAATTAGGACTTTTCCAAACACCTAGCCTCCCAGACTAGGACTTTTCTAAACACCTAGCCTCCCAGACTAGGATTTTCAACACCTAACCCTCCATGTTAGGATTTTCCATCACCTAGCCCTCCAGACTAGGATTTTCCATACCATGTCTGATCCCCGATCAGGACTTAATCATAATCAACAAGATCAACACACCTAGCCTCCCAGGTTAGGATTTTCCATATCATGCCTAATCCTCGATCAGGACTTAATCATAATCAACATGATCAACCTAAACTTAAAATCGATATCAACACCAAAACAACAATCAGGGCCAGACTGCATCAACAGATTTCACTTGATACAAAGTGCAAACAATTTAACAAACTTGATACCAAGGTGAGAACAACTTATGTGCCAAGGATTTAGACTAACTGCAGAAATTACAGCCGATTAACTCAGTTTGGATGGTTAGGCTATTAAGGAAAACACTTGCAGAAATTTATGAAGAAATTTCGAACTTGAAGACTGATCAAAGAAGGTGCAAGTTTAATTAGAAACTCACAAGATCAGTTGAGATCAAATACATAAACTCAGGCTTGATAAGAAATCCTAATAACCCTAACTGACATTTAGAAAGTGGGCTGATCTGGGCAAAAACGTTGCAGAAATTTGACACACACAACACTGTAGCATTTCAGAAATGCAGGGAGGAAAATTTGCTGCAATTTAGATGCAAATCAAACAAGCTACTGATGTAAAGCAATTGAATATGAGCAAACAAGTTGGATACAAACTTCAGTAGCAATGACTGCAGAATCAAACTCAAATTCCAGCTATTACGCAGAAATGTTTGATGCAGAAGTGAAATCTAAAATTGACACAATCTCAGAAATGTTGGTGTAGCTGCTAATTAAGAATGGCATTGGGTAACTCAGCTTTAATAACAAGGTTAACAGAAAAGGAATTAGCAGGATCGAGTGAAGAAACTCAGATCCAAACTGCTCAATTCAAACACAAACCGAAAACACAAGTGGGTGTGAAGCAAACAATTAAAGTGCTAACTTCAGCAGTAAATAATTGTGCAGAAACTGTAATTTGATTTGCAGATTTGAAACCTGAAATTTCTGGACAATTTGAGTTCAAATCAAGCTGGATTCAATTGCAATGACACACCCGAAACCATGTTTAACTTGGCACAAATCAAATATTGAGTTGTTACTTGGCACAAAGTGCATGAATGAAACAATGTTTGGCACGCAAAGAAAAGAAACTGTTGGGTTCAGAGGCAAAGGAATGTGCAGAAATGAGTCTGATGCGTGATCTGCTCAACAGTGCAGATATAAAACTGAATGTGAATCACAACTTCGATCACAGGCATCAGCAACTATTTGTTATCTAACATCCCAGGAATTGAAACTAACATGAATTGAATTCAATTGAGGCTGCAGATCTAAGAGTCCAAGTTGGCACGCATGAGCAGAATTCAGAGATTCGGAAGAAAACTGAAACGCAAGGGATACAGCTTAACAAATTTTCAGAAATGGATACCGAGGCTTTGGAAATTAAATAAACTGAAAGGTAAATTCAAAAGAACAAACTTAAGCTAACTTGATACAAATAAAAGACTAAACGTAGCAGATTAAACAGAAAGAACAGAAATGAAGCAGATCAGAATTGATACGCATGACAGGCTGATACGCAAGCACTAGAATAGGAAATCAACTGAAATTGAAACCAAATGTTCACTAAACAAGTTCCTAAACTACTTAACTTGAAGGACATAAACCTAATTAAACAGAAACAAGTAGGAAACAAAATCTAAGAGCTGAAACAGAAAATTCAGTAACGAGACAGTGCAGAAATGAAACTACAGCTACAAACAATGAAAATTAACCAAGTAAACTAATCCTCAATCACTCCCTAGCTCGAATCCTCCTTGTTCGTCACGCAAGTGTAAGACTCGAACCCGCAAGCTCAGCAAATCGATGGAAAACAGCATCTGCGATTCAAAACCAGCTCATCTCTGCTCAAATCCGAAAACCCATCCAATTCCTTCAACTCAGCTGCGATGATGGATTGGGATTGATCCGAGCACTTCAGGGAACCCCTCTGAACTACTCAGGTGGATGAAATGGTGCGCAGCCGATGTTGCCGAAATCAAATGGCAGAACTCCGTAGACCTCACAAAAGCTCTGTTCTTGGGCAATTGAGAGCTGGAAATTCACGGAGAACCCTTCCACTGACCTAGAACTCGATCTAGTGATGAAATCGAGGGGTCGCGCCCCTTTGAATTGAAGAAAAACTCTGAAGAAGACTAAGAACTGAAGAAGAAAGTATTGCGGTGAGGAAGACGCGACGAAGGCTGAAGGCTGTGGAGTTTCTGCTTAAATAGCTATCAATGGACGGCTCAAATTGATCGGAGGAAATCCAACGGCTGATCTTGCTCTGATTTGAGCCAAACTTTGAGGATGATGATATGGGGTCAGGATCTGCCTCGTGGTAGCTCGGATCCTCCAGATGTGCAACAGATGGTCCAGATCAACTTAGTCTTTGAATGGACGATCTAGAGCCCTCCGAGCTTGATCCAACGGTTGATTAAGCTCTGATTGAGATGAAACCTTCAGATCTTGATCAGAGTGCTTGATCAACCCTAACCCTAGCTTGAATTGCTTCAGATGGTCCTGGATGGCTCAGATCTAGCCGCTCTTGAATCGGACGGCCCAGATTTAATCCTAATCTTGATATCTCGATCCGGGTCACTTCCGACTCAAGTTTGACCCAATATGCCCTAGGTCCAAGATCCTTTCATGCCTACAAAAATATATCAGAAAATTAGTAGCCAAATAATCCAAAAATATGCAAAATTGCAATTAAATCCAAAATAAGAGTAAGTTCTAAAACCTAGGGCAATTTCACAATTAAGCAATAAAAACATAGGTAAAACATGGATTTTAGCAATTAAAATAATCAATAAAATGGTACTTATCAACTCCCCCACACTTAACCTTGAGCGTCTCGCGAAACTACTAAGTATGTATCCCCTAGATTTTCTTAAGCATAATTAGAAACAAATGAAAAGAAATTACCTAAGGTTGTCAATTCTCAAAAATCTAAGCTCTATGGATTAGTATCTTGTCCTTAAATCAACAACTTAGCCTTTTCATCCATCATGATTCATTGAGATGAATTTAACTCACTAGCCTTTCAAGGAAAATTTTGGGTGGCTCTCTCCTTAAGTTCTAAGTTGATGATGGAAGTGGAGCTCACTCAAACACACATGCTTCTTGCACTGTCATAGGCTTGCTTATTATCTAATCTCCATCATTATTCATGTTTAGGATCAACATCTACAAAAACAAGTGAAAACATGGAAAATGGTAAGAAATGGAGTAAAAACTAAGAAAATGGGAAAATTGATAAAGTGGAAGACTTGAGTGCTCAAGTATGTTTCCAATGTGCTTTGCCCCATCCTTGTAATGAGATAAGAAGTGTGGTGAAGTCAGTCTTGAATAATGCTCTTAATTTGGATGAAGAAACCTTTATTGATCTCAATGTGCCAACTTCCACTTTTGTGTGCCAATTGCTTCCTTCTCTTCTTCTCTTTTTTTTCGAACTCTTCTCTCTCTTTTGTTTCTTTTTTTTTCTTTCTTTTCAGATCAGCTTTGTTTTCAGATTTTTCTACATTGGGTTCAATTACTGATCTGCACTTCATTTACAAAGTTGTACAGGTTGGTTTCAGATTTTCTGCATTTTCTTCTTCAGATTCTAACTCTACTGCTCCCATTTCTTTTTCCTGGTCTGAAAATACAGCAGCCATATAGGAATAGTTTAGCACTGAAAGTACTCCACTCAACAATTCTGATCAGCAAGTTTAATTTCAGCCCTTACATTGCATCTGCTTTCATGGAACACTACCAATTCGCAGCTTAAAATTGAAGTATCTTAACAGCTTGAAGTTGAAGTATCTCAGCAGCTTGATACCTTGCTGTTTTTGTTCAGTAGTCATACTTCAGTTCAGATTTGATTATGTTCAACTGCAATTCATCCTTCCAGCTGTGTATTCGGCTTCAATTCAGTGTCAATTCCAACTTCATCAAACTTTTCTCTCTTTTTTTTTTAGATCTACCCAGCTGCAGATTCTTGATACAAATCTGATCAATTCAGGAACTTAGTTTCCTGCTTCATAGTCTAGAAAAACAACTTCAGCTTCATTCTTGATACAAACTACACACAACTACTTCAGCTGCATTTTCAGCCTTAAAATCTGATCAGCTCCCTCCTCAAGTGCTTCAAGTGGACTGATCATCACTTTTGGCACAAAGAAATGGATTCCATCTTTGAACTCTGCCCGAAACTTGGCATAATGATTTCCTTCAATTCTCTTAAGTTCATAAAACTCAACCTTGTCAAAAACCTTTGCCACTTCCTGATTTCTTTCCAGCTTCTTCACTGCCCAGATTGCACAACAGCTCTTCATGAATTTTTCAGCACTTTGTAGCTTCCTTTGAATTCAGTTTGTTTAATTTCAGTAGCTCCAAATTCAACACTCGGCAGCAACCTTTCCATGCAGTTCAGATTTCTTCAGCCTTTGGTCAGCCTTCCGAATTCTTTCTGATCTGGAACTGCTTCAAATCAGATTTTACAGCCTTCAATTCAGACTTAAACACAGCATTTTGACTTCCATGATTCCAAATCTTGCTGACCAACTCATGCTTCATAGATGTTTCCTTGGCACAGAATTCCTTTCTCTTCACTTGTTACAGACTTTTCAGCTCCACTGCAGCAAGGAAGAACCATTCTGCAGCTTTCTGAAATTGTTTTCTGCACTTGTTCAGATTTTCAACCTTGCATCTCAACTCACCTTCTGACCTTAAATCAAGTTCAGCTGTCATTCCATTGCTAATTTGCACCCAAAAACTCCTTTCTTCCCTCATGTTTGGCATAGAATTCCAGCATTTAGTGAGCTGGCCGAAACATGCTCCAAAATGTTTTTCTTCTCTCTTTGGCAAAGAATTTCAGCCGAATTCACCTTGGCACAACATGGCTTGGATCTCCAATTGATGGTCAAGAATCTTCAATTGTTTTCAATCTTCGATCACTTCTTCTTGCTCATTTTTGACTCCAAACTCAACTCACTTGGCAAACTTTTTTTTCGAAATGAAATGCATCCTTGATAAAAATTGCTTTCAAATCACTAATCACTCCCCCACACTTAAATCTTTGTTCGTCTCGGGCAAAATAGCATAAAGAAAACATCCCAAGGAAACAAATCCATAGAAAAATTGGGGTTAAGATTAGGAATAAGGAAAGACAAATTAAAAAGAGTATGTATCAAGTATGATCATGGAAAAAAGGGAAACAATATGATTAGTCTTCATAGATGTGATCCAACCATTGAAATATAGTTTTGAAAGAACCTAAGCAAGTTCTAGAGTACAATAACATGTGTGTCACAAATATAAGGCTAATTCTCACTAGGCAAAAAATAATTCATCTCAAGTCATCAATTAAGAATCTAAGACCAAGTAGTACTCAAGCATCCAAGAATTCATCCATGAACTCAAACCTTAAGTTTTAACAACCAAATTTAATTTGTTTTCAAAAGACTCTAAAATGACAATAAGTTAACCTAGAGGGATACATTTATTCCTAAACATGCAAGAAAAAGTGTCAAAAGAAATAACAAGGTATTTACAATGACTCCTATGCATTCTACTCTACTCATGCATTTATTAGCAAGAAAATTCTACTTCTAGAAAGTATGAAAATGAAAAATGCAATAAAAGAAAATACAAGAAAGAAAAATCTCCCCTTTATTTCTGGTGGACGGAGTCTATCCAGAAGGAGCCTCCATCGTGGTAGTGGAGGAGTCTGGGTGGCTGAGAGAATTGGGACTCCCCCATACTTGAACTTTGCAGAAATATACTCCGGTGGCCGAAGGCGATTCAGGTATAATAGCCATTGAAGGAATGGAGGGCTATCGATTAAAGTAAGATCTTCTCCTCCTTCTTGATGCCTTTCAGAAGTCCTTCCAGGAGGTTGAAGTCTGTTCAGTTGGAGCACCCACTCCTGAAGTCTTCTGGACCCTGCAAAATAATGTAATACCTCTCTCAAGCGTGCAGGGTCAGAAAGAAATAAAATAATATCAGTCTCTGCATGAAATGTATCCAAAACTGCATCATATCCAATTAAATCAATTTGTGGTGCCTCAATAAATTTTTCACAATTATTTTCTACAAAAAATGCATCCTGAAACTCATCACAAATAAAGAAATCAATTTTTGGCACTTGAATAGAAATATCACAATTATTTTCCATCAAGGATGTATCAAGCAATGTGTCACAGCCAATAAAATCAATTTTAGGTGCCTCAATGAATTTTTCAAAATTATTTTCAGCATAAGATATATCAAGAGACTCATCACAATAATCAACATCAGCACCTCTAAAAATTTTTCACATTCAGCATTTTCATGATATGTATCACCACATTCTTCAAATTCAGCAACTTTAACACTAGGTGCCTCTAGGGATTTTTCACAATCATTTTCTACATGAGATGCATCCCTAAATATATCACAAACAATAAAATCAATTTGAGGTACCTCTATGAAATTTTCAGAAAAAATAGGAGGAATATTTACCTGATCATGCTGACAAATACCTGGAGGCTCTACAAGAGTGGGTGTAATTATTGGCTCCTCCTGGTAATGTGCAATCTCCTCTTCAGGTTCAGGTTCTGGTGGACACTCAACTGGAACGGGTGATCCTTGGGTTCTTGCTTCCACCAAGCAAGTCCCTACACTTTTTGGTTCATCCTCTAATTGTGGTGGTCCCTGGGGCTTGTGCAATCCCCTACACCTGTAGAATCATCTTCAATACATGTTTCCTCAACCATTCCTGCATCAACCAGATTAGAAAAATTAGGACCATCAATAGCAATATCCTTACAAAATAAAAGTTTAGAAGGGTTCTGTAAAGTTTCAGAGTCGAGGTCAAGGTTGTTACAAGCTCTACTATCCATCTCCTCCCAGGCCTCTAAATCAGTAGGAATGGGTGATTCTTGGGGCTCAGTGCAATCCCCTACACTCTCAATCCTATCCTCTGGATTTTCTGATGTATCAATTAATGTAGGTGATCCCTGGGGCTCTGTGCAATCCCCTACACCTGTAAATTCATCTGATTGTCCTGATCTTTGGGCTTGTATTTGATTCCATTGATCAACCAATTTTGCAAGGCGTTGTTGTTGTTGTAAATTTTGTTGTTGTTGTTCTTGTTGTTGTTGTTGAATTTGTTGCAACATCTCCATCATCCTTTGGTGTAGAGCCTCATCCCAATCAGGATCATCAAAGCCTCCTTGATTAAGCTGCTGAAATGGGAGGGGCTGAAAATTCTGAGTGTCTTGCTGAAAATTCTGTCCTTGAAACTGGAAATCTTGCTGAAAATGTTGAAATTGTGGTTGAAAGGATGGTTGAACTTGCTGAGAATGGTAGCCCTGGAAATCTTGGATCTGAGGTTGAAATTGTGGTGGTAAAAACTGAGATTGCGCGGGCTGGAAATTCTGGTTACAAGGGTGAACTTGCTGTGGAAATTGACATGGTTGCTGGAAATTCGAATTAACTTGGTACCCTTGTTGAATTCCTTGAAAAGGTGATTGATCTTGTTGACAAGGTTGCTGAAAATTAGGCTGAAATTGCTGAAAGTGGGGCTGAAAATTCTGGAATTGTGGCTGCCCATTCTGAAAATTCTGGAAATTCGGTAGACTTGGCTGAAAATCTGGCTGAAATTGTTGAAATTGCTATGGTTGCTCGAATTGTTGTAATGGTGGCTGAAAAGACTGATTTGGTTGCTGGAAATTATAATAGGGCTGTTGGAATTCTTGCTGTGGCGGTTGAAATTGCTGTAATGGTTGATTGAAAGGTTGGTTCTGCTGAAATTGTGGACACGGCTGCTGATAAGTGGATGAAAACATTTTGAACCTGCACCCCTGTCACAAAACAAACAAGAAAAATGGCAGTACCCGTATACAAAAGATAAAGCAACAGAAAATAGAACCCAATGATATGTCTAAAAGCATACAAGCAAAAATCAAACAAATCAACTAGTTGCTTCCCCGGCAACGGCGCCAAAAATTTGACGGACCCAAATAGACTGTCACGAATGTGGGTCTCAAATTTAGATATTTATAAAATGATGGAAACCCTTTTTGCAATCAAAATATGAAAACGTAGTAAAGGGGCCACAGGTCGTATTTTTCCTGGGGACTAGTTGAGGTTGTGTTCGATTCGTGCTTGTACTTATGTGTCGTTTGTGTTTTTGGGTTTCGAATAAAATCGGGGTTTTGATTGAAGTTCAGGAATGAAATCGCAAGGTAAAGAAAAGGAACTTAATCATGAACTAAACAAGAACTTATCATTTAAAGCACTTAAGCAATTCTTTTTGGAAAGCAAATCTGATTCAACATGAAGAACAAATGCCAATCAATGACGCAACAAAATCAAACTCGAGACAAACTAAATGCAAGCAATCTAAAAACCGAACTGATACAAAGACCGTGCCAAGATTTTACTTGATACAAAGTGCAAACAATTTGACAAACTTGATACCAAGGTGAGAACAACTTATGTGCCAAGGATTTAGACTAACTACAGAAATTACAACCGATCAACTCAGTTTGGATGGTTAGGCTATTAAGGAAAACACTTGCAGAAATTTATGAAGAAATTTTGAACTTGAAGACTAATCAAAGAAGGTGCAAGTTTAATTAGAAACTCACAAGATCAGTTGAAATCAAATACATAAACTCAGGCTTGAAAAGAAATCCTAATAACCCTAACTGACATTTAGAAAGTGGGCTGATCTGGGCAAAAACGTTGCAGAAATTTGACACACACAACACTGTAGCATTTCAGAAATGCAGGGAGGAAAATTTGCTGCAATTTAGATGCAAATCAAACAAGCTACTGATGTAAAGCAATTGAATATGAGCAAACAAGTTGGATACAAACATCAGTAGCAATGACTGCAGAATCAAACTCAAATTCCAGCTATTGCACAGAAATGTTTGATGCAGAAGTGAAATCTGAAATTGGCACAATCTCAGAAATGTTGGTGTAGCTGCTAATTAAGAATGGCATTGGGTAACTCAGCTTTAATAACAAGGTTAGCAGAAAAGGAATTAGCAGGATCGAGTGAAGAAACTCAGATCCAAACTGCTCAATTCAAACACAAACCGAAAACACAAGTGGGTGTGAAGCAAACAATTAAAGTGCTAACTTCAGCAGTAAATAATTGTGCAGAAACTGTAATTTGATTTGCAGATTTGAAACCTGAAATTTCTGGACAATTTGAGTTCAAATCAAGCTGGATTCAATTGCAATGACACACCCGAAACCATGTTTAACTTGGCACAAATCAAATACTGAGTTGTTACTTGGCACAAAGTGCATGAATGAAACAATGTTTGGCACGCAAAGAAAAGAAACTGTTGGGTTCAGAGGCAAAGGAATGTGCAGAAATGAGTCTGATGCGTGATCTGCTCAACAGTGCAGATATAAAACTGAATGTGAATCACAACTTCGATCACAGGCATCAGCAACTATTTGTTATCTAACATCCCAGGAATTGAAACTAACATGAATTGAATTCAATTGAGGCTGTAGATCTAAGAGTCCAAGTTGGCACGCATGAGCAGAATTCAGAGATTCGGCAGAAAACTGAAACGCAAGGGATACAGCTTAACAAATTTTCAGAAATGGATACCGAGGCTTTGGAAATTAAATAAACTGAAAGGTAAATTCAAAAGAACAAACTTAAGCTAACTGGATACAAATAAAAGACTAAACGCAGCAGATTAAACAAAAAGAACAGAAATGAAGCAGATCAGAATTGATACGCATGACAGGCTGATACGCAAGCACTAGAATAGGAAATCAACTGAAATTGAAACCAAATGTTCACTAAACAAGTTCCTAAATTACTTAACTTGAAGGACATAAACCTAATTAAACAGAAACAAGTAGGAAACGAAATCTAAGAGCTGAAACAGAAAATTCAGTAACGAGACAGTGCAGAAATGAAACTACAGCTACAAACAATGAAAATTAACCAAGTAAACTAATCCTCAATCACTCCCTAGCTCGAATCCTCCTTGTTCGTCACGCAAGTGTAAGACTCGAACCCGCAAGCTCAGCAAATCGATGGAAAACAGCATCTGCGATTCAAAACCAGCTCATCTCTGCTCAAATCCGAAAACCCATCCAATTCCTTCAACTCAGCTGCGATGATGGATTGGGATTGATCCGAGCACTTCAGGGAACCCCTCTGAACTACTCAGGTGGATGAAATGGTGCGCAGCCGATGTTGCCGAAATCAAATGGCAGAACTCCGGAGACCTCACAAAAGCTCTGTTCTTGGGCAATTGAGAGCTGGAAATTCACCGAGAACCCTTCCACTGACCTAGAACTCGATCTAGTGAAGAAATCGAGGGGTCGCGCCGCTTTGAATTGAAGAAAAACTCTGAAGAAGACTAAGAACTGAAGAAGTGAGGTCTGCTGCAAGCTCTGCCAAAACCGCAAAGTGAAACACAGATCCATGTCTGATATGATGCTTATAGGGACACTGTGTAGTCTGATAATCTCACAGCAGTACAGCACTGCTAGCTTATCCAGTGAATTTGTCCTCCGAATCCCCAAGAAATGAACGGCTTTGGTTAATCGATCAATGATCACCCAAATCACGTCGTGTCTTCTCCATATCCTCGGTAACCCCACAACAAAATCCATAGTGATGTGCTCCCATTTCCAATCAGGAATAAGGATCTTCTGAAGTAATCTAGCAGGTCTTTGATGCTCGGCCTTCACCTGCTGGAACACCAGACATCTAGCTACAAAATCCGCGATGTCTTTCTTCATACTGTTCCACCAATATGAACGTCTCAAATCTCGGTACATACGGGTTCCACCTAGATATATAGCAAACTGAGATCGATGAGTCTCCTGAAGTAACTCATACATGACCGGATGTGACTTAGGTATGCACAATCTCCCTCGGAAATATAGAATACCCTCGTCATCTCGTGTAAAGTTAGTTTACTACTTTGAGGCTATCTGACTGCCTAGGAACTGCAGATGCTGATCACTAGCCTGAGCCTCTCTGATCCTCGTCTTGATCAAAGACTGAGCAATCATAGTCACCAACAACCCTTTCTCTGTCTGACCCTACTCCTCCAATCCCAACTCTGAGAAGCTCTGAACTAAGTCGGTGACCATAACCCGGTGGCAAGCCAAAACACTCCGAGATTTTCTGCTCAGTGCATCTGCAACCACATTAGCTTTCCCTGGATAGTAGCTAATAGTACAGTCATAATCCTTCAAGAATTCCATCCATCGCCTCTGATGAAGATTCAGCTCCTTCTGAGTGAATAAATACTTGAGGCTCTTGTGATCTGTGAAAATCTCAAACGTGATGCCGTAGAGATGATATCTCCATATCTTCAGGGCAAAAATAATGGTTGCAAGCTCTAAGTCGTGAACTGGATAGTTCTTCTTATGCTCCTTCAACTGACAAGAAGCGTAAAAGACTACCCGTCTATGCTGCATCAAAACTGCGCCCAACCCCTAATATGATGCGTCAGTGTAGAGTACGAAACCGTCTTCTCCTGAAGGTAATACCAAAATAGGCGCAGACACCAATCGTCATTTGAGCTCCTGAAAATTAGTCTCACAAGACTCTGTCTAATCAAATTTCCCTTTCTGGTCAGACATGTCAATGGTGAAGCAATACTGGAAAACCCCTCAACAAATCGTCAATAATAACCAGCCAATCCGAGAAAACTACGTACCTCCTGAACTGACTTAGGCTGCTCACAACTGGTGACAGCCTCGATCTTCTAGGGATCTACGAAGATACCTTTACTAGAAACAACATGTCAGAGAAAATCCACAGAAGACAATCAGAAAGCACATTTGCTGAACTTCGCATACAACTGCTCCCGTCGGAGCGTCTCCAGAACGATGCGAAGATGGCGCACATGTTCCTCCTTGGAATTGGAGTAAATCAGGATGTCGTCGACGAAAACAATAACAAACTGATCCAAATACTCCATAAAGACCTGATTCATCAGATCCATGAATACTGCAGGAGCATTGGTAAGCCCAAATGGCATTACCAAAAACTCGTAATGTCCGTACCGAGTGCGAAAAGCTGTCTTCTGGATATCTGAATCTCTAATCCTCAACTGGTGATATTCTGACCGTAAATCAATCTTAGAATACACTGAGGTATCCTTTAACTAATCAAACAAATCTTCAATACGAGGCAGGGGATATTTGTTCTTGATGGTCACTGCATTCAACTGCATGTAATCGATACATAACCTCATAGAACCATTCTTCTTCTTTATGAATAAGACTGGTGAACCCCATGGAGATATGCTAGGATGGATGAATTCCTGTCAAGCAACTCTTGAAGCTGGACCTTTAGCTCATCCAACTCCTTAGGCGCCATACGATACAGAACCTTTGATGCCGGCGCAGTCCCCGGAATCAACTCAATCATAAACTCGACTTGCCTTCTGGGAGGCAAACCAGGAAGCTCCTCTGGAAATACGTCTGGAAATTCTCGGACTACTGGAACATCCGAGAGCTGAGGGCTACTACTGTCATCAATGTTGATCAATGACAAAAGAAAATCTGGCATCCGTGTGACATAAGCTTCTGGGCCTAAAGTGTAGAGAAAATCGAAATCCCGTCATCTCTGGTGCTAATGAATTCTCACGAGGGTTGATTTGGAGGCCGAAACGTGACCACCCTTGCTTGGCAATCAACTGAGGCATGAAAAACCGCCAAGGAGTCCATGCCCAGAATAATATCGAATTCTACCATCTCGAGAACTCATAGATCCACAGTGAGAGTATAATCACCGAAGTTCAATGGACGTGCCTTGACTTCCTGCATGATATCTAATACCTCACTGGATGGCAGAGACACTGACAGACGTTGTGATCTAAGGGTAGGAAACCTACTAATCTTTCCCATAAACAACCGTGATATGAAAGAACTAGAACTACCAGTATCAACAAGCAATTTAGCAGGAAATGCATAAACTAAAATCATACCACGAAAGACCGATCCATCGGCCCGCTGTGCGTCCTCTCTGGTGGCTGCATAAACTCGACCTGTCTCTGGAGCTAGAGGTGGCAATGCTAAAACCTAATGAGGCTGCGAAGATGAAGATCCAGCAGTCTGCTGGGGTTGATATCCAGAAGGCCCAACCGGCTGCTGAGATTGATTACCGGAAGCTCCCACCAACTGCTGATGCTGATAAACTACAGGTTGGTATGTTGGGTATGGCTGCTGATAATACGACCCCTTCCCAGAATACTAAGACGCCGCTGGTGAGGGTACCCATGCCCAAGCATACAATAAATCTAAACTGGTGGTGGAACTGCCTGCTGATGTCCTATCGGTTGCTGTCGAGATGACGTTTGAGTCTGACGGTCGCCTTGCTGTGGCCTTTGCTGTCCTGATCGACCTCCCTGGGGAGTAACTGCTGTAGACTTATGCTAAGCCTTTAAGAGACAACCTCGACTCTCATGACCCAGAAGCTTACAATAATAACAGATGGGGTGCTCTAGGGGACAATCTGGTCTGCTGTGGTCCCTAATCCACACTGAAAACAATGAGCCCACCAGTAGCAGACCTCCGGGTCTGCTGAGAACCCTGGGACGATCTTGCTGAAAACCATCCAGACTTCTAGGGTCGAGACTGAGGCTCAGAAGTCTCCTGCGCACTCTGACTCCTGCTACTCGGCTTCTGTCCAACAGTCTGCTGTTTCTGTGTCCCTGCTGAACCTTGAGTTGTCTACTTTCCTTTCTTCTTATCACCATGCAACTGATGCTGGATCATCTCGATGTGTAGAGCCCGATCCAGAGCCTCTTGATAAGAAGTAGGAGCCCATCCAAACATACGTAACTGGATATATCCAACTAGGCCCAACGTGAACTGTGTCATCCGTGTTGAGGCAATCTGTGGTCCGGAGTGACCAAGTGTTTTGATATTTGGGTAAAGGGTTTAAGTTAGGTCTCCCTTGTGTTCTCATATGTGTATGTTGAGTGTGCAAGATGTGCAGGTTACATATATGAACTTGACTGGACGGCCTTGGTACGGTGAAGGGTGGCATGGAGACATGCTGGAGGCTTGTGTGCACTCAAGGGACCTTGGAGAGCAGGGACGATGAGCTTATGGCCGCGGACTTCGAGGCATGCGTGAAGGATAGCATGGAGGCAAGCTGGAGGCTTGCGTGCATCCGAGGGACGGGAGCCGAAGATGAAGAGGGCGCGAAGGCAATAGTCGAGGCTGCGGATGAAGAGTCAGTCGAGTCATGAGGGTACAAGTGCTGTGTGATTGTACTCGAGAAAGTCCTAGGGTCTGAGTGCTGAGAGAAGTGTACTAGGGAAGAGAAACCCTAGGTGTGTGAGTGGGGCAGTCGACTGCCTGGGAGGCAGTCGACTGGTAAAACTCACAGAATGATTTCGAGGCTGGACCAGTCGACTGGTAAAATGGCAGTCGACTGGTATCCCCGAAATATAGTCGTTGAGCTAGCCGTTGGCTAGCAATTAAGGCTAGACCAGTCGACTGGTGGTGAGGGTTTCAGCCCGAGTCCTATTTAAAGAGGACTTCGTGGTGGCTGAGATTCTTGACGAAACTCACTTGGGTAAAGTGAGTTAGTAGTCTTATGTGCTCAGATAGCGTCTGAAGTATTATGGCGAGGTTTCTCCACACACAAGGAGTGACAGAGTTAGTCGGAGGTTATCCGGGGATTGATCCACCAACGGATTCTTGGATTAGTCACCCGTCCGGGGTGGATACCATGTAAATCGTCCGTGTTAGCATTGGTTAGTGATTTTGTTATTTTTTATTGTATATTCCGCTGTGCAACTAACCGTGCAGGAAGAAAGGGGTTCGAGAATTGCTATTCAACCCCCCCTCTAGCACGCCTAATCGATCTATCAGTTGGTATCAGAGCAAAGGACCTCTCGTGATTGGGCTAACCGCCAAGAAGATCAAAAGCTAGAGGGAAGAACATGGAAGACAAATTCGGGAACGACATCTACACTCCTCCGGCCTACGACCATGAAGATTTCGGATATTGGAAGTCACGGATGGAGACGTGGTTCGAAATGGAGTGGGACCTTTGGATTGCGCTTAAAGAGCCCTTCGAGATTCCAAAGGATAAGCACGGGAAGAGGCATAGACCTAGATATTGGAATCAAGAACAAGAAAATCAATCCAAGGCGAATAAAAAGCTAATTGACATATTGCTTAATACTTTGCCTACTAATATTTTGAATGGTGTAGGAGCATACAAAAATACACACGAATTGTGGATCAAAGTAGAAGAATTTCATAAAAACCCTACACGAGGTTAAGTAGTGGAAGAACCCGAGGAAGTGAACTCGATAGCCCAAGAGGAGGAAGAATTAAGTGAAAGATCATCAACCTCCTCAAGAGAAGAAGAGGAAGAGGTCTCCATCTCCACCTCAAGGATTGAGAGGGGGGGAGAGCTTCATCTATACTGAAACAAGAGGAGGCATCCACATCATCAAAAGTTGAAGCAGAAGCTCCAACCTCCACCAAAGCAAGAGACAAGGACCATATCACATGCTTTGGGTGTAATGAAAAGGGGCACTACAAGGATAAGTACCCGAAAGGTAAAAAGGAGGTAAAATCTACACTCATTTCAAGTTCTTTTAAATCTAACATGAGTTGTAGGAATGGAGGAGCCCAAGAAAAGAAAAAGAAAATCCGATGCTTCACGTGTGGAGAGCTAAGGCACTATCACACCAAGTGCCGTAGAAAAGGAGAATTAAAGAAAATGGAACATCTAAGGAGATGGGAGAAAGAAGAAAGGAAGAAGAGAAGAAGCCCACATCAAGGAGGAACTCCAAAAGTAAGGAAGGTAACTTCTAACCTTAAGCCAAAGTTTAATTCAAATTTAAGTTTCTCTATGCATGATAAAAATAGAATTAATTACTCATCCATGCATGCTAGAAACCATGAAAACTGCTTACTTGTGCACAACTTTAGATTTAGATATAATGATAGGACTAGGGTTAGCAAGGTAGATCATAATCCTAGGAAAAGCATGCATCATGAGCCCAAGACCTCTTGACCTAAGGATCATGGCACTAATCCCAAAAAGGGGAGGAATGTGCTTAGAAAGGAGGGTAGGTCTAGGAATGTCCAAGGTGGACATATGGAAACTAATGTTAGAGACTTGGCAAGGGAAAATCAAGTCTTGAGGGCAAGGCTTGATACATTAGAAAAGGCCCTAAAACGATGCACGGTTGGATCTAAGAGCTTAGACATGGTGTTGGATAGCTTAAAACCCAACTATGATAGATCGGGTTTGGGATACCAGTCTAAGACCTCCAAGGTAGATAGAAAGAAATTTGCTGGGGAAGCATATAATCATGACAAGGAGAGTAAGTCCAAGGATGGCAAGTGGGTGCCATCGAAAGGTAGAAAGGATAACTTAACCAAGGACAAGGTGTCCAAGGTTAAGAAGGTCCATTTTATAGGCCAAGAATCACCGGTGGCACACCGGTGTGGTCTAATGTGGGTTGAGTCACCTAGGGAGGTGGCTAAGGCTCAGAGCTCAAGGGGGAGCTCTAGGAGCCTTTGGGGTCCATGGTAAATGGATCTCAAGAGTTTTTCTCCTAGGAAATTAGGTGAAATGTGTCAAAAGTGATTGGAAGACTTGGGTAAGTCTTAACTCTAGGTTTTGGCACATTCGAAAGGAAATTTAGAGAGAAAAATGTGAAAATACAGTTACATTAGGTAAAATTAGGTTTTAATGTGTGAATAACACATAATTCAATGATAAAAATGAATTGTGATCAAGCATTGGAAGAAACAGTGTGGAGAAATCACAATTGAGACTTTTGGGATAAGTTTCAATGATACACTTTAGGACAAGTTGAGTTTCGTGCCAATCATGGGATCCGGAGTACATTTGTTTGGAAACAAATTTTTTCCAAGTAGACATTGGCCCCACAAATCTCTCCACAAAATTTCATAATTTTTGGAGATTTGTAGAATTATTTAGGGATTACTAAAATTGGACTGAAAACCTGAAAATCAGGTATCAGTCGACTGCCCAGAAACATTATGTGGGTTTTGGGAGTCGACTACACCAGGGGTAGTCGACTGGTCTGTAGGTTGAAGTGGAAATAGGTATATTGAACAATCAAATTTGCAAATTTGGATTATAGGATATGGCTGTGGATTAAAAGTCATGTTTATAATGTCATATTCCTTGAATGAAGTATTATCCCATGATTTGATAAAGGTTTGTTGATATTATGGATAATTTAAGGAAGATTGATAAGAGATAAGAAGGAGATTTCTTTGTATATTTGAGGATATTGAAAAGAAAGAGTTAAGGACAATTCCTTGTGTAAATTGATGATGGTTAGAATTGACAAACCCAAGGAATCATGAATTGAGGTCAAAATTGTTACAAAATGTCCATCCTTGGGAAAGTTAGAGAATTAACCCAAAGTCAAGCACATTTGATAATCTTAATCAAAACATATTTTTCTATGATAGGGCATATCCTAGCAAATGTGCTTGCAAACTCCTAGAGTGCTTAAGGTTGTGTTGAGTTCTTTTGGCACTAAGAGAAAGGTTGCTTAGAGGCAATTCTTTGATAGTGTCAAAGGGGGAAGAACTTGGAAGTTAGGTTGGGTAGAACTTAACTTGGGTTTATGGTGTCAAGTTGGGTAGAACTTGAACTTGGTAAAATGAAAATTAGGAGAAGGCATAGGTTAAGGGGGAGGTTGCCTCCTTGTTTGCCTTAATTTTCATAGAAAACTTTTTGAGTTTTGTGTCAAACTTGGGAATGGTGATAGATACATTGTGGAATGTATTTTTCCCAAGTAGGTATATGTACCACAAAGTTCTCCACAAAATTTGGAAATTTTTGGAGATTTATGGAATTTCTGGCGTAATTCTGAAATTAGCCAGAAAACTAAGAAATCAGAGTATCAGTCAACTGCCAACAGGGGCAGTCGACTGGTCAGGGCTGGTGTGGGTATCCAGCAACTGACTTGGGTTTTAATGATGGAAAACAAGTGTATGGGAGGCTCGTACACATTGTTTATGATCATTAGGGATTCAAAGAACCAATAATTGGGATATTATTGGGGTCTTTTTGTTGTTAGGCAAAGGGAGAGAAGTTTGGGTTTAAGTTGGGAAATCAAACTTACCTTTGCATGAAACCCTAGGTTTAGGGGGAGCTGAGTTTTAGGGGGAGCATGGTTGCTCCATTCTTGGCATAAGGGGAACTTTGGAGAGGTTCTTAAAAAGCCTTTGTAAGTCCAATGTAGGGGGAGCTTGGGAGAAGCCTTAAAATCCCGTTTTGTGTGAAAAGTCCTAGCTTGGAGGGCTAGGTGTGGAAAAGTCCTAACCTGGAGAGTTAGGTGTGGAAAATCCTAGCTTGGAGGGCTAAGTGTGTGAAAAGTCCTAGCTTGGAGGGCTAGGTGTGGAAAATTCCTAACTTGGAGGGTTAGGTGTAGGATGCCTTGGGATAGGATCCATGTATGCATTGCATATGCATTTGTTTAACATTGTTTTTGCTATTGACTACTATCTTGCTTTCCCTAACTTAAATGTATTGCCAAACATCAAAAAGGGGGAGATTGTTGAGGCAATCTGTGGTCCGGAGTGACCAAGTGTTTTGATGTTTGGGCAAAGGGTTTAAGTTAGGTTTCCCTTGTGTTCTCATATGTGTATGTTGAGTGTGCAAGATGTACAGGTTACACATATGGACTTGACTGGACGGCCTTGGTACGGTGAAGGGTGGCATGGAGACAAGCTGGAGGCTTGTGTGCACTCGAGGTACCTTGGAGAGCAAGGACGATGAGCTGATGGGCGCGGACTTCGAGGTATGCGTGAAGGATGACATCGAGGCAAGCTGGAGGCTTGCGTGCATCCGAGGGGCGGGAGCCGAAGATGAAGAGGACGCGAAGGCAATAGTCGAGGTTGTTGATAAGGAGTCAATCGAGTCGTGAGGGTACGAGTGTTTTGTGATTGTACTCGAGAAAGTCCTAGGGTCTGAGTGCTGAGAGAAGTGTACTCGGGAAGAGAAACCCTAGGTGTGTGAGTGGGGCAGTCAACTGCCTGGGAGGCAGTCGACTGGTAAAACTCACAGAATGATTTCAGGGTTGGACCAGTCGACTAGTAAAATGGCAGTTGACTGGTATCCCCGAAATATAGTCGTTGAGCTAGCCGTTGGCTAGCAATTAAGGCTAGACCAGTCGACTGGTAAATTTACAGTCGACTGGTGGCGAGGGTTTCAGCCCGAGTCCTATTTAAAGAGAACTTCGTGGTGGCTGAGATTCTTGACGAAACTCTCTTGGGTAAAGTGAGTTAGTAGTCTCTTGTGCTCAGATAGTGTCCGAAGTATTGTGGCGAGGTTTTTCCACCCACAAGGAGCGACAGAGTTAGCCGGAGGTTATCCGGGGATTGATCCACCGATGGATTCTTGGATTAGTCACCCGTCCGGGGTGGATACCAAGTAAATCGTTCGTGTTAGCATTGGTTAGTGATTTTGTTATTTTTTATTGTATATTCTGCTGTCCAACTAACCGTGCAGGAAGAAAGGGGTTCGAGAATTGCTATTCACCCCCCTTCTAGCACGCCTAGTCGATCTATCAGTCCGCTCATCCTCTATAGCCACCAACTGAGGACAAACTCCGCTAGGTGATTGAATTTCACCTCGTACTCCAAAACTGAGCGATCTCTGACGGACCCAAACTATGTGTCACGAAAGTGGGTCTCAAATTTAAATGTGAATGAATAACTGGAAACCCTTTTACAATCAAAAGTATGAAAATGTAATATAGGGGCCACAGGTCGTATTTTTCTCGGGGACTAGTTGAAAGTTTGTTTGATTCGCGCTTGTGTTTATGTGTCGTTTGTATTTTCGGGTTTCAAATCAAAATTGGGTTTTGGGTTGCTATTCAGATATGAAAGTGAAATGAAAAGAAGGGAAACTTAACTCATGACAAATCAAGTGATGGCATTTAATGATTCAACCAATTGACACTTAATCCACTAAAACACTTAATCAATTTTGGACCAATTCTGATTTCAAAGGTAAAACAAATGCTAAGCAAAGGAATGAAGGCAGTGATTGCAATTTCGGAAGCAAACAATTTAATACAATTACCAACTATGAAATTCAGACATCAAACTACAAAACAACTCAACACAACTATGATTTTGGAAAGCAAACCAATGCAAAGAAACATCAAGGATTCTGAAGATGATATCAATAGACTTCAGTAGCTGTCCTACACCAGAAAAACTGGTGAAAATCTGATACAAATCGGTGTTCTAACATCTTGGCACGCAACATGAAACTCTTGTGCCAAGGGCTGAATTTTTGTGCCAAAATGGATTCTAACAATTCAGCCTTGTAACCTATTGATCAAGCCTAGAAAATGTAAGCTGTAAATGCAAGGAAATGCAAGGATGAGGAGAAATTTCATATTCCAAATGAATGACACGATTCAACTCAGATTGTTTAAGGAGATTGACACCACAAAAACTGCAGAAACTGCAGTAAACTGCAGTTTCTTTTCAGAAATTGGAGGACTGCAGGGACAATGTGCATAAATGAATGCTGAAAGTGCTGAATTGGAGATTTACAATTCAGAAATTGATTTGATGCAATGGAAGTTGATTCAAACACAAAAGTACACTACAAGGAGTGTTTATCCCGATACAAATCAATGTGGAGGTTAAGCTTGATACACTTGCTGAAATTGGAGTTAAATTGCTGCGTAAGGGAAAGAATTGATGTGCCGAACTGGTACATGAATGCTTAGACTGGAACCATGCTAATTCATGCTGAGACTAGCCAACTTAGCTTGGAAAAGGATAGTATCAGTGAAGTAAGATCCAAATCTGATCAGTCAAGACAACTCAATGTAGGAACAGTTGTGCAAAATTGAAATCTGAATGCAGAGTTCCAGAAATGCAGGGATCACATACAAAATTTCAAAAACCTACTTGGATGCAAAGCAAAGATCAATTGTGAACTTCAGAAATTGTAGCCGAGAATTTCAGAGACAGCTGAAAGAAAATCTGAATTCAAAAGATGCAGGAAACATAGGAAATATGCAGCAATTCCTTTCGAGTGCAGAAATAAAAGTTGCAGAACTTAATGGAGTTACTGCAGAAATAAAGGAACATGGAACAACAACCGAAGGCAATTTTCAGAAATAAAGGACTGCAGAAACAGAATTCGGAACCCAGCAGCATGTGCAGAAATGGTCCAATTGCAGAAATGAAATATGCTGCTTCATAAACATCTCATGTGCAGTGACTGAAAGCATGAAGAATTTGGGTTTGATACGTTACAAGCTGAACTAAAATTCAGCTACAAAATCAACTGAGAAAGAAACTTGAAATGTGTCTTCAATTGCAAAAATTAAACTAGATTTAATTGAATTCGAGCTGAACTGGAAAAGATATCAGAAACTAAACTGAAATGGCAAAACAGGGGCTGATACTCAAGGAAAGAAAATGGCACGCAAGGAATTAAAGCTACAATTAAACTGAAATTGAAACCAAATGTTCCTAAGCAATTCCCTAACTACTTGTCTTAAAGATTGAACCCTAATTTAAGCTAGAACACTTAAGAAAACCAACTTAACCAATCTGAAACCAAAACAGAAACGAAATTACAGCAGTAAATGAAAATTATAGCTAATAAACGAAATTAACTAAGAAACCTAAACTCAATCTCTCCCTAAGCTCAAGTGCTCCTTGTTCGTCACGCAAGGGTGAGCCTCGAACCCGCAAGCTCAACAATTCATGGGGAAAACTTCATCTGCGATTGAATACAGCTCAGATTTGCCCATTTCTGAATTTTCCATACGGATTCTTCATTGCAGCTGTGTCTGCGTGCGTAGGTGGGTGGATGATGGTCCAAGCTACTCAGGGAACCCCTCTGGATAGCTCAGGTGGAAGGTATGAGAGCACAGCCGATCCGAAGGTGTAAATTGGACAGAGCTGTAGAAACCTCTCACAAGCTTTGTTCTTGGGCAATTCCGATCCGGAAACAAGACTGATGGCCTCCCCAATGACCTAACACATGAATTCAGTAAGAAAATCGAGTGGTCGCGCCCACGGATTGAAGAAAACGCAAAGAAAAGTGAAGAACTCGATGAACTGGAGAAGACGGCGAAGACGCGACGGGGAGGAGCTGCTGCGCATTTCTGATTAAATAGAAACAAATGGACAGCTCAGATTGCTTTGATGAAATCCAACGGTAGATCTTGATCTGATTTGAGCCAAACTTTTATGATGATGATCTGGGGTCAGGATCTGCCTTGTGGTAGCTCGGATCCTCCAGATATGCAACGGATGGTCCAGATCAACTCTATCTGTGAATGGACGCTCTAGAGCCCTCCTTGCTTGATCCAACAGTTGATTGAGCTCTGATTGGGATGAAACCTTCAGATCTTGATCATAGAGCTTGATCAACCCTAACCCTAGCTCGGATTGCTTCAGATCGTCCCGGATGGCTCAGATCTAGCCGCTCTTGAATCGGACGGCCCGGATTAATCGTAGGCTTGATAATTCGATCCGGTTCACATCCGACTCAGGTTTGACCCAGTATGCCCTAAGTCTAGGATCCGTTCATGCCTACAAAAATATATCAGAAAATTAGTGGCCAAATAATCCAAAAATGTGTAATTTTGCAATTAAGTCCAAAATAAGATAAAGTTCCAAAACCTAGGGTAAAATCATAATTAAGCAATAAAAACATGGGTCAAACATAGATTTTAGCAATTAAAATAATCAATAAAATGGTGCTTATCAATCTCCCTGATGAAGAACAAGAAACTCTTGCCGTCAGGTTGTACGAAACGCAATAGGATAATATTTGCCCTCAAAAGCTTCGCGAAAAGAAACCCAAGAAATTGGTCGTCCAGCAATAATAGTCTTCTACATATTCCACTAAGTGACAACCTGATCTCGAAGGTGATATGTAGCCAACTCCACCTTCTCTATGTCTGTGAGGGTCATATAGATGAAGGTGCCCTCCAATGTCTCCAACCAGGCACGAGCAGCATACGAATCTGGTTCTCCATGGAACAGTGTGAAACGACCCTTCACAAACACTGCCAGTAATGGAATCCGAGCTGTGTCCAGAAGCCAACCCGCTTGAGTAGGGGGTACCACTGATGGCACTCCAGGATCTGCCATTGGTGGTACTGATGGACCTGCCTCCAATGGTACGACTGGAACTGCTGTCGGATAAGGAGGAGGTACTCTAAGTGGTGGAGGTCTCAGCTCACCCAAAAGGTCCTAGTGAGTTGATCCCCGACCAGTCGGCTCCACCCTGGTGGGCCTCTCAACCACCTGACTCGTGTCTCCCTCGGCCTCCTCTGGCCTCCCCCATGATCATCATCCACGACCATGAGAACAAAGTGGAGATAACTCAATACGACGAGGCATACATGTTATCAAAACCAATACACATTACTTAGATATAATTTTATCAAAATTTAAAACCAACTTACTTCTTGTTGTCGGGAGAGATCTTGTCGATGCCAAGTCCCAAACACAACCAGACCAAACCATGTCAAGAAAAAGACTCCGCAAAAATAAACAAATCTGTAAAATACAAATAGATCTCGTAAACAACTGCATAAACCCACAGACACCAAATCATCGCAAAACTTTGCTCTGATACCAAAAATTGTCACGCTCCCAGAGGCACATGCTTACTCGAAAATCAGGTAGCATCTCCCCTGTACAGCGGATAAGTTGGGACATATAATACATAATCTCTCACATAAAAGATGTCTCAGCCATCAAAACTAAAAATAGAAAGGCACAACCACGCAGTTTATATCACTATGAATGATAAAGATAAAATAACTTAACATTGCAAAACCTTTAACGTCTTTTATCAAAAATAAAGCTAAAAGAAAGTCCGAATACCGACGAAACTCCAACATAAGTCCAAAGATGAATATACTTCTACTACGACAACATCGAACTAATAAAATATATCCAGTCTAGGAAATAAAAATGTGGAACTCACGAAGTGTAGAAAAAAAGCAACTGCGAAAAATAAACTAAACTCAACTCCAAAATGAAATGACACAGTGGAACTGGAAACTGGATCCTCTCCTGGCTCCAAGTAGTGCGTCTACCTAATACCTGAAACAAAAATCTTTTAAGTACTTCAGATTATATATATATATATATATATATATATATATATATATATATATATATATATATATATATTTAAGTGTTTTCAAAACCTTGAGTGTTTTCAAAGACTTGAAAATTTTGAAAAGGCCCATGATTTTAAAAACCTCAAGTGTTTTACAAAGTGTGCATTATTTAACTACCTAGAAACTTATTGCAAATTAAAATATGTTTGACATATGTTTTTCAAAAATTATTTTCATAAACATAATTTCTTATCTATTGGAAATACATTTTTGAAAACCCTTTCAAAAATTATCATTGGCATCCTACTAAGTTTTTCCTTTTGCGATGTGTGTTCGAGGAGAAATAAGTTTAAAGTTTTTTTTAAAGTAGGTATTTTCAAAATCTCAAGGGAATTCTAAATTCAGAAGAGAGCGTAAATTGATGGGGAGATTTTGAAAATAAAAATTTTATCTTTTCAACATATTTATCTTAACTTTAAATCAGGTTCACAGACATCAAAAAAAGAAAAATAATTAGTGCAAAAAGCATCGTATAATCGAACCTAAATTTTGAGATTGATAAAAGTTCAAAGTTAAGTTTTATTATAATCTAATGACTCAATTGAGAGTCAGGTAGCTTAACCAAAAAAGCCCTAGTAGGTAAAGTTGACTATATTCTAGGCAAGTAAAAGTCTTAGTAGGTCAGGTGGATAAGACACTAGGCGGTGAAAGTCTTAGCAAATCATGGACACTAGGCATGGAAGTCCAGATAGGTCAAGGGACCAATCATTTGACAAGATGGATTCAATGGGTCAGCAAGGAACGGATATCAAACCAAAGAAAGTCATGGTGGGTCAAATTATCGGATGCTACGAAGAGGAAGTCCAAATAAATCTGAAGAATCGAATGTTTGGCAAATGCTAAGTTAAGATAAACTCCTGGAGTTAAGAGGTTCTTCTGAAAAGAAGAATGGATAAGGATTAGTCTTTGTTATGGGGATAGCCTTAGGCAATGAACCGAGTAAGGGTTCTACTCGGATTCTAAAGTCAAGATTGGATAGTCAAGTAACTATCTAACTATATCGTGCTTATTGTCATATTCTGCACTAACTCTAATTTCCAGTGTTCAATAGACGAACAAGCTAACTGATTGATCGAATGGTCTGGCCAATCAAATGGTAAGGTTAGGTCGACCTAGCGCTGACGTGTCACAATTTGTGACTCAATAGTTGATGTATCTAAAAGCACTAATGTGGCATGCGAGTTGGACGATGATAAGTCTCAAATTGTTGACATGGCAAA
Source organism: Boesenbergia rotunda (assembly GCA_024364735.1). NCBI lineage: Eukaryota > Viridiplantae > Streptophyta > Magnoliopsida > Zingiberales > Zingiberaceae > Boesenbergia > Boesenbergia rotunda. The sequence goes on along the minus strand of JAGFNQ010002934.1, from coordinate 179,171 downwards.
GGATAATGATCAGAGCACTGACATGGCATAAGAAATGGTCAACAATAAGCCTTACAAGGTTGATCTGGTCATGGATCAACGTCGAGGCATTAAGGTGGCAGAAAAACACTGGCAGGATGGAGGATCGGCAACAATAAACCAGATTTGGATTCGATTATCCAGGCGATTGGTAGACCGATCCTAGCTATAAGAGAAGTCTCAACTAGAGGCTTTAGCATCATCTCTCATAAGCCCTCTTACTCGCGTCCTGTGCAAATGCTCCTTCACGATGCTGCTTTGCTCCTCTAACAATGAAGCTCCACTACAATCCATACTTATTGGTATTTTTATTTTAAGTTGATCTGTATTTGTACTTTGAATTATAAGGAACGGTAAACTTGTCACCGTTCCTCATCTTTTGTAAAAGATGAATCTCTGCGTCCAAACACTTGTTCGAAAAAAGATCACTAGGGGATTGCCCAATGAAAACGATCAATGATGGTAGACCTTGGATTAGCAGTGGGAGATTGTGAACCAAGTACAAAAAAAATTAAGTCATTGCTATGATTTACTTTTCCATTGCATATTTTACTCTTAGTTTAAAAAAAAAGACAAGTTTTTAAAATGAGAAAATGAATTGTGTTATCACCCCCCCCCCCCTCCCTCTAATGCTCATTTCAATCCTACAGTTAGAACTAACCTGAGCTAGAGAGGAGTGAATAGCTTTTTCAGGTTGACTTTAAGAATGCAATGGAAAAACTTTGACATATGAAAAGAAGGACACCACAACACAATACACCAAGATTTTAAATGGTTCACAGCCTTCCATGGTTGCTACTCTAGAGCCTGGCCCTAGAGATCCACCACTACTAAATGTTTTCCTTCTTGGATACCTTTCGAAGGTGAAGAAACCTCTTATAATCTCTCTTCTTACAAACAACACAACAAGAATGCAAATACAAAGAAAGTAAACTACATTACAAGAATCTTGCTTTGATCACTTGTTTATTGCTTTAGATTTTCTCCTGATAGTTTAGAAATGCAGTAGCACTTATCTCTAAAACCTCCAAGAACTGGCACTTTCGATCTTCCTCAAAATCCTATTTTGTAGGATTGTTGTCGGACTAATTTTCGTCTATCAATCGACTGAGATTGCCCATCAATAACTATTGTAGATGTTGAATGTTGACTCGATCGTTGAGCGGTCACTGACCTCTGATCTGCATCTAGAATCATCTTGAACATTAGTCGATTAATCGGTACATCAATGGACTAATAGCCACCAGTCGAATTAGTAGTCAGATCAAGAATCTTCTATGCTCTCAAATAATTTGATTAATCGATTAATGTGAGAATAGTCGACTGATGTCAATCGGTCAAGTTGTCCAATCATGTTATGAATATTTTATTCACTTGATCAGTCACATCAATTGACTGTTAACTCCATTAATCGACTGACTATGATTAATCAATTTGAAGAGCCCAGTTCCAAATTCTCTATTCGCTAGAATAGTAACATCAATCAATTGATAATCTATTAGTCGATTGATCATGTCCAAAACCTCCATAAACTCTCAAATTCAAAGTTTACAATTTATTAGTCAACTATTGTACCCTAGCAAATGACTGATATCTCAATTTTAATCCTAATTGAAGCTAAACATCTAGTATATAATTGACCTCAACTTATCAGGACTTCTCTCACTTACCATTCATTTACTCTTAACCTATTAGGACTTCTCTCACTTACCATCCATTTACTCTTAACCTATCAGGACTTCACCTACCTAGCATCCGGTTACCCTTAACCTACCAGGACTTCATTCACCTAACATCTGATCACCTTTGACCTATTTGAACTTCCTCATTCACCTAACCTCTAGTTCTTCATGACTTGTTAGGAGATTCCATACTTGCCTAATATATAGTCCTCCCTGACCTGTTAGGGCTTGCATCAATATGTTAAGTATCTGAACTTCTATAATCCACTTAGACTTCATTCATCTTATGCTAAGTGTCTGGTCCTCTATTGCCCACTAACTTCACCCCTTACTGAACCCTTGTTGGACTTCCGACCACCATATATCTAATCCTCCATAACCACTTGGACTTTTCACATCTTTGAAGTATCCAATCCATCTTGACTTACATGATATCTCACTCAACTAATATATTGATCAATCATCAAAACTCCTACTCGAGTCAATTCGAGCTTGGTCAACCTTGACCAAAGACCGATTGCACCAATATGGGACACTGTAGAAACCTATTGGTCTTGGATTAGATCCAATCCAAGCTAGCTAAGACCATTAATGCATTTTGTCTAAAACTCATTAATGGACTTAAAGGATTTAGAATACTGAAACCTGGGTATGAGGTGGAAGAGGAGAGTGTAGACAAGAGATAGATAGTCGGCAATCCTGCTCAAGGCTCTTACATGAACTTATGCCCCTATACTAATTGACACATGGGTTGATTGTTGATAGACGCTTTAGAATAAGTTCATTGCGGTTATAGGTTTTTCACAGTCAAATGGCATTGTAAATAATCAACACCACTCTGATACTAAGATAGAATGATTAGTACCACTATGGTGTAGGATTGGAGATTTTGATTTTGGGTTAGAAGGTTCGATGCCAATGTGATACTAGGTTGGAATGATCAATATCACTGTGGTGCAGGGTTGGAGATTGTGGTACAAGGTTAGGGGGTTCAGTACCTATGTGTTGCTGGGTTGGAACGATCAACATCAAGATGGTATTGGTTGAAGAAATCAAAACAATGACGATGCTTGGTTTGAAAATTTAGCATCACTCTAGTGTTAGAGTTCGAATGACCAGCGCCATTGTTTGATGAAAATGGTGTTGGTTTAAAAAGTTCAATACCAATACGGTGTCGAAATCATAGGCACCACTATGCTGTTAATTAGGTTGGAGAAATCAGAACTGTGGAGCTGAATTAGAATTTTCATTTCTATAATGATGTGCAATTTGTGTTGATCAGCACGACAGTGTTGTTCAGTTGGAAGGTTTAGCACCACAGTAGTGTTCTATTACGTACAATCATCAGCATCACTGTGTTACGGGTTGGAAAAATCAAAACTATTGTACCTCTACCATGTTTGAAAGCTCAACACAAGTCTAGAAAAATCAAAACGTAATGCTTTGGAGAAACCTTCGATTTTTTTTTTGGGATATTGGGGGGCACATAATATTTCATATCAGATACGAGCGCTTTACATTCGAATAGTTGTAATCACACCATCAATTTGTCTTTTCAAAATGTGAACTACACAGCAATGGAGCAATGGACAGTAAATCTTAAAATAATAAATATAAATTATAATCATTAAAAATCTTCCTCGAATAATTTTTCAAACAATTTTGACACAATATTTGTGTACACTATATTTTTACATATTGTATATTCATATTACAAATAATCAAAAGATTGTAGATGCCTAATACATACATGAAAAAACATTAATGAAAATTGATCCGCCGGAAAGTGAGAAGACAACACCTGATAATGGAGAGAGAGCTGATATCGACCATGCAGGGTCGTCTTCAGGGGGAGGTAGCATAGGTGCTGCCTAGGGTCTCCCTATTTTAGGGGTCTCCATATTATTTAGGTTACCTATTAAATTTGATAATAAATTAATTTTTTTAAGCATATAATGGTTAGAATTGTCTTGCATTATTACCAAAAACGTATTATACATATAGTTTTTTTTCTAAAATCATATTTTTTTTCTTTTTCTCGCCTAACTATCTTTCAGCTAAAAATTAGCCTAGGACTTCCAATGTTTCTTTAATTTTCTGGAGACACCCTGCGACCATGAGAGGATCACAAGGAGGTCGATCGGATGACGGGCCACCAGCGAGGAGTTCTTGTGAACTACAAGAAAAAGAAACCGTTAGAGTCTAGCTGGGGAAATCTCCGGCGTAGACACTCTAACGATCAATTCAGACCAATAATGGAAGAAAAAATTAGATAAAGCAACAAAAAGTGAAGAAACCGAAGAAAAAACTACCTGTGCATGGGGAGGAAACTTTTATATAGATGTCTCCCCAAACCCCATTATGTGGAGACATCTTATCACCTTTCAGGTGAGTTACATCAGGAGATCTGAGTTATTTATTAAACTAGCCGTCGTAAACTTTTGAGTTGCATTTTCATCTCATCGCAGTGATTTGATGGTGTCTAAGCATGAAAACGAATTGCAAAAATCGTATGAAACTTACATCGATTTGATCCTCTTCTTGCCTTTGCCTTCTTCTTGCTGTCACGAGGACGTTGCCTTCTGCTTGCTGTCACGAGGGCGTCACCAAGGACAAACTCGAACGATCACAAACCAAATCCCACTCGATGGAAGCCCCGATTCCTCCTTGTTCGTCTACCTTTGGATTGCAATTTCGGACGCCTATTTATAGGGAAAAACGAGCCGTTTCTCTTCTACCTCCATCAATGGAGGTGTTCAATGCCATTGATTGTGAACGTTTCAACGTTCACAATCAAGGCTTGTAACGCCTCGGCTTGTAACGCTAACATCTCCCACTCGTCCAATTCTATCCATATAGGTCATCTAGTCACTAAGACTATGTAAGGAAGTCACAAAGACCATATCGGAGCATTCAACTCATACTTCAGGGAAAATGGTTCGTGCGACAGCAAGCACACTGAGTAATTAATGCTAAGAAAGTTGTTACACTTAACTTAGCTGCTCTATAGAACAAATCAGAGACATCAATAACTTGTCTTTACCCCAGATTAAATATTTACATCCATCTGAACATCTCTAATCCCTCATATGACATCTATGTCAAGAGCATGTTTGTCATCTCAAATCAAGACTCTTATTCACAATCACATTTTTAAGTACTTAACAAAAAATGTAACTGGTCGACCAGTGAATAAGTATTACAGATGTAAACCAATTTTAATCTTCCTTTTTAGCTAGAATATATTCATTCTAATCAGTTGCTTTCCTAGTTATGCTCCATAGACCGAATCATCCATAGTCAATAGGACACACACTAAAGTAGCAAATACTAATTAAAACTTCAAGTAGACAGCTAAATAGTCACTTAGGGTAAGATTGAGATTAACTGATAATCTCAAGGGTCTCACATAGTAGAGAAGCAGGGATCCTTTCTCCTACTACCCTTATTGTCGCTATAGCACATGTGGTATGAATCACATGCTACGATGTTTTTCTCTTTACCAAAAAGAGTGCATGTTTTTCTCAAATATCTAACATCGTACAGATTTCGATCTAGACATACCTAACGTCTAGTCCGAATTCAACTTATGAATTCCAATCTGGCTTTAAACAGGTTTAGTAAATGGTGGGTGCATTTACTTCGATCATTACATAAATGATCTCATTTTGATACAAAATCAAGGCGACCTCAACTTATGAGTATGTCTCTATTCACAACTACATAAGCTGTCTCATAAGTAATGGTCTTACCTCTATTTATACTCAACAAATAGAGACGATTGTCCATGTGAGTGGACCAATCTCAGCCTACCAACATGCTCATCGAGACTTTTTCCAAATGTAACAAATACATTTACACTGAATAGATCATGACATTTCATTTATAAAAAATGTAACAAATACATTTACAATGTGTTACATCTTGCGCAGTCCCAAAGACTTCACATGTTCATTAAATGACTCTTTAGTCAATGGCTTAGTAAAAGGATCTGCAAGCATTGCTCGGGTAGGGATGTACTCAAGAATTATCTTTTTCTTGTCAACAATATCCCTTACAAAATTATATTTAATTTCTATATGCTTGCCTTTGCTGTGATATTTAGGATCCTTGGAAAAAGCTATAGCAGCTTGATTGTCACAACACACTGTAACAGGGCTCCCACTGTCCTCAACAATCTTCAGATGCTTTAGGAACCTTCTCAACCAGACAGCTTCTTGTACAGCCGCTGCACAAGCCACATACTCAGCCTCCATTGTCGACAGTGATACACAAGCCTGTTTCTTGCTGTTCCAAGAAATGGCACCTCCATTCAGCAAAAAAATATAGCCAGATGTGGATTTTCTGTCGTCAAGGTCCCCTGCCCAATCTGCATCTGCGTAGCCCTTCAAGCTCAATTTTGATCCTTGGAAGCAGAGACAATAATCCGCCGTTCCTTTGAGATATCTGAATATCCTTTTTACCACTTTCCAGTGTCTCGATCCTGGGTTTGACTGGAAACGACTAACTAAGCCAATAGCATAGCTTATATCAGGGCGAGTACACAACATAGTGTACATCAAACTACCAATGGCACTAGCATATGGTCTTTTCTTCATCTCGGCTATCTCTTCAGGAGTCTTGGGAGACATACTTTTGCTCAAAACAACACCTTTCGCTGTAGGTGTTTGTTCAACGTTGCAATCAAACATATTGAAGTGTTGTAATATCTTAGTAATATAAGCTTCTTGGGACAAACCCAAAAGTCTTTTTGATCGATCACGAATGATCCGTACTCCTAAGATATACTCAGCTTCTCCCATGTCAATTATGTCAAATTGTGATGAAAGCCAAGACTTGACCTCAATCACAACTTTTAAGTCATTTCCAGCTATCAGCATATCATCAACATATAATGATAAAATGACCAACTTTCCTTTATCCTTTCTCAGGTAAACACAATGATCCTCATTGATCATTTCGAATCCATAAGATAAAATGACTTCATTGAATCTTATGTTCCATTGTCTTGACGCTTGCTTTAGCCCATATATAGACTTTTTAAGTCTACATACTTTTTCCTCTTGGCCATCAGCAATATAACCTTCTGGTTGTGCCATATAGATTTCCTCGTCAAGATTACCATTCAGGAAAGCTGTTTTTACATCCATCTGATGTAATTCCAAGTCATAATGTGCTACTATAGCTAAAATGACACGTATTGACACAAACTTCACAACAGGGGAAAATGTCTCTTCAAAATCAATACCCTCCATTTGGGTATATCCTTTTGCAACCAGACGAGCTTTGTATTTATTAATCGATCCATCTGCCTTCCTCTTGATTTTGAGAATCCATTTATTCCCAATAGCCTTTCGGCCTGGAGGAAGATCGACTAAATCCCAAACCTGATTCTTTCTCATAGACTCCATTTCTTCATCCATTGCAATTCTCCATTTTTCTCTAACTGAGCATCTCAATGCTTCCTCAACCGTTCGAGGTTCTTCATCGTCAACTGGGAGAATCATTAATGCCTCATTTTCAATGTCAAACCTTCTCCGAGGAATAATCTTACGATTACTTCTTCGCAAGTTTGACTGTTGAGAAACTAATTCACTTATAGGCAATTCACTTCCACTAGGTTGACTAGATTCAGGTATCCCCTGTGATTCCTGATCTGTTAATGGAGGAACAGTATCCTCCTCCTCTATTGCAAATAGAGGAGTTGATTTATCAACTTCACCTCTTGTTGGGAACTCAGTTTCGAGAAAAGTAGCATCTCTTGACTCAATTTCTGAGATGGTTCCATCTTGCTGCTCACCAATAAAAACATAACCCTTAGAAGTATCAGAATATCTTACAAAGATACACTTCTTACCTCTGGGTCCTAATTTTCCATATTTGTGAGTCTTATCATGAATATAAGCAGCTGACCCCCATGGTCTCAGATTACTCAAATCTGGTTTTCTGCCTGTCCAAAGTTCATATGGAGTAGATGGAATAGATTTAGAAGGCACCCGATTAAGTATGTAGGTTGCAGCTAATAATGCATCTCCCCAATAGGAAATAGGCAAATTAGCTTGAGCCATCATCGACCTAACCATTTCAAGAAGAGTTCGATTTCTTCTTTCAGCAACTCCATTTTGCTGTGGAGTTCCAGGGATAGTTAACTGTCTAATAATCCCTTTCTCATTATATATTGTCTTGAACTGATCAGACAAGTATTCACCTCCACGGTCAGTGCGTAAGGTTTTAACCTTACGTTCCAATTGATTCTCAACTTCGTTCAAATAACGATTAAAGCAATCTAATGCTTCAGATTTATGAGAAATCAAATACACATGACCAAAACGAGTGAAATCATCAATAAATGTAATGAAATATGAACTACCATTTCTAGCCTTCATGTTCATCAGACCACAAATATCCGAATGAATCAATTGCAATGGTGAATCAGCTCTAATAGCCTTACCAAACGGTTTCCTAGTTGCTTTTCCAGCAAGACAATGCTCACATATAGACAAGTCAACTTTAGCACGAGTGCCGAGCAGACCCTCTCTTGCTAATCTATTCATTCTTTCTTGTCCTATATGTCCCAATCTAGCATGCCAAACTTCATCGTTAACATCAGCATCACTAGTAAGAGCAATGTTTGAAAAACAACCATTATTTCCACAATTAACATCTGGTTCTACATCAAGAACCATGAAACCGTTTGATATAAAACCATATCCAATTAATACAGAGTCAATTTTAAGTTCTACACGACGACTGTAAAAATTCATACAATAACCCAATTCAAGAAGACAATTCACAGAAACCAGATTCCGTCGAATCTCAGGAGCATACAGGACATCATGCAGAAACAATGTACGCCCACCACGAAGGTTGAGTTTGCAAGTGTCAATTCCTTTGACTTCAATTCTTGCATTGTTTCCCACATATATCCACTTATTGCCAGCTGGTATACGACGGTACTCCACGTACGTAGCTCGATCACGAGCTACATGGTTCGTTGCTCCTGAATCTATAATCCACAAAGGATAAGAATCAGCTAACAACACCGAACTAGCAACATAAAGCTCATGAAAAGAAGACAAACATGGATTTACCTTTTCGGGCTCGGTACACTCCCGAGCAAAATGGCCCTTCTTGCCACAGTTGTAGCAAGTAAGCTTGCCCTTAGGTTTCTTTCCATTCTTCTTTCCTTTCTTCTTGATTGGGTCCTGCACAGTTGTAGCACCAGCTTCTTTTCCCTTTCCCTTTCCTTTCTTAAACCATTTTTTCTTATTCTTGGATCCAGAACCTTCAGCTACAAAAGCTTGCTCAGAAATCCTGGCGGATTCTATTCTCTCCGCCTCCAGTTCAATATGGCGTGAGACATCAATGAAAGTCCTGATACTCTCACTGTGAGTAAGGTTCTGCTTCATTGTTTCCCAAGAATCAGGAAGGGAACGAATAACTGCTTGAACCTGTTGTTCGTCGATCAACTCATGACCAGCAGTCTTAAGCTCCCGAATCATATTACCCATTTCTCTCAGATGTTGGGTCATTGTCACATTTGGGCGCTTCTTACAACTGTCAAACTTGATTGTCAGTTGACGAAGCTTACTCACACTAACTCCACTGTATCTCTCTCTCAGGGCAACCCAGACAGCATGAGCTGATGGTAGTGGCTCATACTCAAATACCAGGTCATCTATCATTGAACTGATCAATATCCCCTTTGCAGTGGAGTCCTTTTTCTTCCATGCCCTATAGGCATCAAGATCCAGTCTGTACTGTGCAGTTGTACCAACAGCAGGTTCTACCATAAAATGATTTACAGCCTCTAGAACTTCTTGTTCCTCAAGAACATATTGTATCTTGAGATGTCATATCTTATAGTTGTCCCCATACAATTTTTCCCCTTTGTTCAGTTCAGCTATGATGTTCTTGGTTGCCATGATCTATCATAAATAAACATATTATTCATTAATTCAGTGTATATCATATGTACATAATTTTTTATTGACTCAATGTAAACTTGACTTAGATTTACGAAATCAAGTGATAACTACGTTGTTGGATCGAGAGATGCGATAGAGGGGGGGTGAATGTCGCAAATCGTTCGGATTTCGTAAAGAGAAATTGCGTAGCGGAATAATCAAAATCAGACAATGCGAACACCAAGATTTTTACTTGGTTCGGAGCCTGGGTCGACTCCTACTCCAAGGCCCACGGTCGTTGACCGTTTACTATGGGCAATACTATAATCGCGTAAAACAATTTTACAAAGATTGATTACAGTAAATTGCAGTAAGAAAAAAAGACAGCTTTTCTTTGTTACCGACGTCCGGTGTAAATCGAAGTTCCAGAGCAGTTGGACGTCGCCGGCGCTTGTATCTCGAGTCTGGAGGGTTCTGGAGCAGAGCGCGGGAGCAGAAGAGCGTGATTGCGTTCAATGGAATTGATGTTTTAAACCTGGGGTCGAGGGCCCTTTATATAGGGCTGGGGGCGCCCGGAATGCTCGGGGCGCCCTCCCACGTGGCCTCTGATTCGGCGTGCTCTCGGTCGTGACTGATCGCTTCGACTTCGGGATAACAGTTGACCGGGGCGCCCGGAGCGCTCGGGGCGCCCGGAGCGCTCGGGGCGCCCGGTTGACCGGTCAAAGCTTCATCCATTTGGTTTCGCGAGGGCGCGCTTCGGCAGCTGGCAGTGGGGGCTTCACTGGGGGTGCCCGCGACACGCGGGGTGCCCGAAACATCAGGGGTGCCCCGAAATGCTGCTGTCGGGGCTTTTTCTTTGTCTGCTGACTTCGGTTGACTCTGGGGGCGCCCGAAACCTCCGGGGCGCCCTGCTCAGCTACTGCCTCACTCCTCTGAGGTTCTCTGAGCTGCAGATACACAGTCCTGTGGTCCTGCATCCAGGGTTAGTCCAAAACAGCAAATATTATGTTAGTTTATACAGCCTTAGCTGTCTTGGTTCTGACTTTGGGTCTCCAAAATGGAGCCCTAGGTCGAACCGACGCCTAATGTTCCCTCAAGGGGAACGCGTCCTCACCTACTCCTCTCAGGAGAATTTACCTGGTGCCAACCGGCTCCTCCAGTTGGACTTTTGCCCGGCAGTCCTTCGCCAGGTCTTGAGTTGCCAAGCTGCCCTTCGCTTGGTGCCTAGCAGCCCTTCGCTAGGTCTTTTCTTCTGGCAGCCCTTCGCCAGTGCCTAGCATTCCTTCGCTAGGGCTTGTCCATTCTGGCAGTCCTTCATCTGGAGCCTAGCAGTCCTTCGCTAGGTCTTGGATGCTGGCAGTCCTTCGCCAGTTGCCTAGCAGTCCTTCGCTAGGGCTTGGATGCTGGCAGTCCTTGGCCAGGTGCCTAGCAATCCTTCGCTAGGGCTTGGATACTGGCAGTCCTTCGCCAGGTGCCTAGCAGTCCTTCGCTAGGGCTTTAATACTGGCAGTCCTTCGCCAGGTGCCTAGCAGTCCTTCGCTAGGGATTTTTCTGCACACTCAGTGAACAACGTTAGATCACAAATAACCCTTAACTTTGAATCCTTTGCCAATATCAAAACAAGGTTCGATCTGGTGCTTCCTGCACCAACAATCTCCCCCTTTTTGATTATGGCAACACAATTCAAAGTTAAGGAAAAACTTATAACAGTTTAAGCACAAAAGGTTAAGCAATGAAGTATAACTATTTATGAATAGAATAAATGTAGAGTTGAAAAAAAATATTTATTTTTCATACTCCCCCTAAAACCCTGAATACTTGTATTTACAACTCTTAACTTTGACCTTTCCTCCCCCTTTGACATATATCAAAAACAGGCATGGGTGAACAAGGTATCTAACAGGGATTTATGAGTTTTTCTAAGTGCTTCATGTTTTTGACAAAGTATTTCAAAAACAGAGTAAAAATATTTTCAAAACTTTTTACACTTAGATAATTTTCAAGTATAAAGCAAGTACTTTTGAGAAGTTTGAAAAATTAAGTGTCAGGTACTTGGTTTAAAAATAGTTAAGTACTAAACTCATTTAAATACTTGAAATAAATTTTTGAAAGGAATTGTTAAGTACTTAGAAATAATTTTTGAGAAAGACTTAGAAATAATTTTTGAAAGAAATAGTTAAGTAATTGGAAAAAAATGTTAAGTACTTAAGTTGTATTTTAAAAAAATTAAGTAAAAAATCAAGTACTTAAATTGATTTTGAAAAAATTAAGTACTTCGGATGTTTTTGAAATTCAAATTTGAAAAATTTGATTCCCTCTTTTCTTTCCTATCTCTCCCCCTAATGTTAAATTCTTCTCCTTTGACCATTTTTAAGTTCAATTAAGAAAAATATTTTGAAGGAAGTGATAAGGAGAATGTTTGTGTATCAGAGCCTATGAATTTTGAAAGCAAAAAGATACATAGAATAATTTTGAAGGCATAAAAAAAACTTAAATTTCTAGATTAAATCCATTTTAAAAAATGTATTTGTAGGCAAATCTTTAAAAGCTTCATGCACTTAGAACACTTTTGCCTTGAAAAATATTTGTACTTTTGGAAACATTATATTTTGAAAAATAGCAGTACTTTTTGAAAGATATTATGCATTTTTGAAGACATAAGTACTTTTGAAATAAATTATGATTTGAAACACATAAGTACTTTTAGAAAAATATTTTACTTGACTAGGTTTCTTTTCCAGTCTGACACAATCCTAGGAAACCTTGTTGATTACAAGGACATTTCCCTAAGTGTCCTGGAAAAGTTCTCCAATTCAAGTAAATACTATCTCCAAAAAAAATGATAGTACTTTGAAAGTATATGCTAGTACATTTTGAAAAATGTATGACCTTTTGAAGACACAATATTTTGCTTGACTTGGTTTATTTTCCAGTCTGACACAATCCTAGGAAACCTTGTTGACTACAAGGATATTTTCCTAAGTGTCCTGGAAATTCGCCAACCCAAGTAAATATTATTTCAAAAGCAATTTCATAGGCCACAATAATAATAATATTTTGAACGAAAAATTATTTATGTTTTCAAAAGGATTTTAAACTTGCAGTGCATGAAAACATATATTTTGAAAAATTTTCAACAATTCTTTTAATTTGATCTCCCCCTAAACTTGACCCAGTCCTAGGAAGCTTGTTGACTACAAGCGATCTTCCTCTGAGTCTTAAGGTTTGATTTAAATTATAAGAATTGTCTAATAACCAAAAAAATTAATAAACACATTTCAGAAATTCTTCTTTTGACTCAAACTCCCCCTAAATTTGACACATCTCAGGAGTCCTTATGGATCATGAAGTGGATCTTCCTCTGTGTCTTTAGGGTTTATTAAAATCAAAAGAATAGTTTTGAATATCAGTACGGTAATATAATTTTAGGAAATTCAACTTGAAATGAAGATAATTTTCAAACATAAGCCCCTTTTTTGAAAAACATTTTGAAATGATAATGATTTTTGTAAAGCACAATTTTGAAAAATATAGTGATTATTTAAAGGCATAAAACTTCTTCTTTTAATTTGAACTTCCCTTAAATCTGACACAGTCCTGGGAGGCTTGTTGACCACAAGTTAATCCTCCTCTTAGTCTTAGGGTTTGTCAAAATTAAAGGAACAATTTTGAACATGCCTTTTGAGTATGATAATTTTTAAGGAGATAGATTTTTGAAAATATAATTTGGTATGATAACACAATTTTCGAAAACCATTTTGAAATGATAATAATTTTTCAAAGATATTTTGAAAGAAAATTAAAAAGAAAAAACCACTCCCCTTTACTATTTAACTCAATCTAATGTCCTAGGGGACTTCAGTGTTATCCATGTTTGACTATGTTGACTAGGTTTGACCAATAATTGACCCAATCAAGTCCTAGACTTTATTTATTGTGATATTTGACATGAAATAAAAGATGTAAAAAAAAGTAGAGTACAGTGAATTAATTTGAAAACAAGAAATAACTTTGAATAACTTTTGAAAGTATATTTTATTTGAAAGAGTAGTGAGTTATGCATTTAGGTCCTAGATGTCTCACCCAGTACTACATGATCAAGCATGTTAACCTTAAGGGTTTTTGTGAGACAGGTTTTAGTAGAAGATTTATTTTGAAAAGACCATGAATAAATTTAAAGAGTTAAATTAATTTTTTAAACACAATTTAAATTTATTTTGAAAAAAGATATTTGAATCTAAAATTAACTGAAAATTTGTGTTAGGTTCGAATTTAACAAAAAATAATTTGAATTTGAATTTCAAAAATTGGCTTCCAGGTCTTGGCGAGGCACTAGGCCTTCTTTGGCCGTAGCCTTATGGGATCATCCACCCTTTCCTTGACAAAGCCTTTTAATGAAATTTCATTTTCAAAATTATTCTTTGAAAAATTTCTGGTCTAACTAGTTTGGGTCTTGGATCGGTAGCTTCGGCTAGTTCCGCCAAATTGGCTTCCCTAACGTACTATCATCTCACCTCCACCCAATACTATGTTGTCCAAATTTCAGTTAAACTATTTTGTCCTTAAACTAATCAATCCTAATTTTAACCAAAAAAAATAAAATAAAAAGAAACATACAGTTAATGCAAAAATTATCTAAGTTACATCATAATCGTAATAATATTCTGGATTATCAAAAACAGCAATATTATGAATTAAATTTGCTAACACATTAGCCTTAACTGATTTATAAGATTCAATCATATTATTCATGGTAAATAATGGATTTTGAAATATTGTAAATTTACCTCTTGATTCCCGATTGGGAATCTCCCCCTTGATTCTAGCCATCTTTCTTTTGATTGATTGTTCTTTCGGCATTTTGTAGTGGTTGTGAGCCATTCGGACCCGTTTCCGAGGATCTCCTTCTTCATCGTCAAGTTCTGAGTCGGACTTAGGTACTGGTTTAGGCCTCTTTTGCAGTTTTCTTGGAGTTTTCCCTGCAATAGAATTTATACCTTCCTCGACCATTACAGTATCTATTTGATTATTTAATTCTAATTTTGAACAGAATTCAAAATTTGTTACCGTCTCAGTCAATTTGTCTTCTGATTCTAGTTCGACTTTGGATTCGAGTTCAGTCTCTGACTCGGCTGTTTGTACTTGGACCGAAAGGACAAGATAACTTACCTGATCTTCTTCTTCATCTGAGATCTCTTGATGAAGGTCAATCAGTTTTTCCCAGATTTCTTTAGCACATCTGAAGGATCCGACCCGCTTCAATTCTTCATTGGTTAGGCCACACTGTAGGATTGCAGTAGCCCTTGCATCGGACTCAATCTTCCTCAGAGTTGGTTCGTCCAATTTATCCCAGGCGATCAACTTTCCATCTTCTGTAGGTGCTGAAAACCCTGTTTGGATCATCATCCATAAATCCAGATGGGTCTTTAGGTGAGATTCCATTAGGCTCTTCCAGGTTCTGAAGTTCTCGCCACAGAATAGGGGTGGACGGACACTATTCCATTCTTGATTGGCCATTAGTTTAAATCTTGCACACAATAAAAAACAGAGATGTACCAAGACTTGGTCTTGGATTAGTAGTACGGGAGCAACAAAAAAATATTACACGAATTTCGAGGGAAAATATTAAAATAATAATAAATTTTTTTTAGAAAATGTTGATTTTAACAATTTTGATTAATGAAGAAAAAGTAAGAGAAAAAAAAATTTCTCGAATTAAGATAGCACGAATTTCGAGGAAAAATATTAAAATAATAATAAAAATTTTATGACAAATTTTCACAAATTGATTCTTTTATCAATTCTGACTTATGGTGAAAAAATGAGAATTCAGAATTGAAAAAGGCGTAAGGATATTTTAAATACACTCACAGATATTATTTATTTAAAAAAAATAAAGCAAAAAAAATCCGAAAAGAAATTTCAAAGTGGTGGTTGCACCAACTTTGAATAACCCCGCTCTGATACCACTTGTTGGATCGAGAGATGCGATAGAGGGGGGGTGAATGTCGCAAATCGTTCGGATTTCGTAAAGAGCAATTGCGTAGCGGAATAATCAAAATCAGACAATGCGAACACCAAGATTTTTACTTGGTTCGGAGCCTGGGTCGACTCCTACTCCAAGGCCCACGGTCGTTGACCATTTACTATGGGCAATACTATAATCGCGCAAAACAATTTTACAAAGATTGATTACAGTAAATTGCAGTAAGAAAAAAAGACAGCTTTTCTTTGTTACCGACGTCCGGTGTAAATCGAAGTTCCAGAGCAGTGGACGTCGCCGGCGCTTGTATCTCGAGTCTGGAGGGTTCTGGAGCAGAGCGCGGGAGCAGAAGAGCGTGATTGCGTTCAATGGAATTGATGTTTTAAACCTGGGGTCGAGGGCCCTTTATATAGGGCTAGGGGCGCCCGGAATGCTCGGGGCGCCCTCCCACGTGGCCTCTGATCCGGCGTGCTCTCGGTCGTGACTGATCGCTTCGACTTCGGGATAACAGTTGACCGGGGCGCTCGGAGCGCTCGGGGCGCCCGGTTGACCGGTCAAAGCTTCATCCATTTGGTTTCGCGAGGGCGCGCTTCGGCAGCTGGCAGTGGGGGCTTCACTGGGGGTGCTCGCGACACGCTGGGCGCCCGGAGCGCGCGGGGCGCCCGAAACATCAGGGGCGCCCCGAAATGCTGCTGTCGGGGCTTTTTCTTTGTCTGCTGACTTCGGTTGACTCTGGGGGCGCCCGAAACCTCCGGGGCGCCCTGCTCAGCTACTGCCTCACTCCTCTGAGGTTCTCTGAGCTGCAGATACACAGTCCTGCGGTCCTGCATCCAGGGTTAGTCCAAAACAGCAAATATTATGTTAGTTTATACAGCCTTAGCTGTCTTGGTTCTGACTTTGGGTCTCCAAAATGGAGCCCTAGGTCGAACCGACGCCTAATGTTCCCTCAAGGGGAACTCGTCCTCACCTACTCCTCTCAGGAGAATTTACCTGGTGCCAACCGGCTCCTCCAGTTGGACTTTTGCCCGGCAGTCCTTCGCCAGGTCTTGAGTTGCCAAGCTGCCCTTCGCTTGGTGCCTAGCAGCCCTTCGCTAGGTCTTTTCTTCTGGCAGCCCTTCGCCAGTGCCTAGCATTCCTTCACTAGGGCTTGTCCATTCTGGCAGTCCTTCGTCTGGAGCCTAGCAGTCCTTCGCTAGGTCTTGGATGTTGGCAGTCCTTCTCCAGTTGCCTAGCAGTCCTTCGCTAGGGCTTGGATGCTGGCAGTCCTTGGCCAGGTGCCTAGCTGTCCTTCGCTAGGGCTTGGATACTGGCAGTCCTTCGCCAGGTGCCTAGCAGTCCTTCGCTAGGGCTTTGATACTGGCAGTCCTTCGCCAGGTGCCTAGCAGTCCTTCGCTAGGGATTTTTCTGCACACTCAGTGAACAACGTTAGATCACAAATAACCCTTAACTTTGAATCCTTTGCCAATATCAAAACAAGGTTCGATCTGGTGCTTCCTGCACCAACATACGTTTCCACTCATCATTCGCATAATCCAATCTAATTAACATTGATCAATTATATTACATACATCCCATTAAACGAACTAATCATTTGTCTTAAATATGAACTAATCATATAAATGAACTAATCATTTGTCTTAAATATGAACTAATCATATACAAGTCAGTTACCACATAACATAACTTTATTTAATAGGCTTAATAAGCAGGTACAAACAGACAGAATTTAACGAACTAGATAAGTTGACATCATTCCCATAATAAAAAATATTATGGCAGTGGCTATCACTCTCTCGTTCATTTCTAATTGGGCAGTCTGATCAGGCTCGGGATATTCCACAGATTCTATCGGATCTTCCTCAAATATTTCAGGATCTTCCTCGATTATTTCAATATCAAGGTCTTCCTCAAATATTTCAGGGTTTTCCCCAGGCATTTCGAGATCGTCCTCGAACATTTCAGGATCGTCCTCGAACATTTCGGGATCGTCCTCGAACATTTTAGGATCTTCCTCTGGGTCCTCCTCAGAATCTTCAATTTGATCCCACTCGATTTCCTCAGGATCCCCTTGGAATTCTTCAATCAGATCCATCTCTGGATCCTCTTCAAATTCTTCAGGATCCTCTTCCAGATCGTCCTCAGAATCTTCCAGATCCTCTTCAGAATCTTCCAGATCCTCTTCCAGATCGTCTTCAGAATCTTCCAAATCCTCTTCTGAAAAATTATGTCGAAATAGTTCTCTGCACAACTCGGTATATGAGATACGTCCTTCGTAGCATCCCCAAATACCTCTTGCAGCTACTTCAGTACGTCTCGGCAATGAATTAATCAATGCCCCGATCCGGTAGTTATCTAGGACTGGAAACTCTTCCTGTTCGAGTTTCCAAAATAGACGATCAAGCCTTCCCATATGCCCTTGGATGCCTAGATGTGGGTGGAAGTCAATATCCTCTATTTGTTCCCTCAAATGATTCCGTCGCACATCTCGACGAGTCATTGTGGTAATAAATCTCGGCATCTGGAATTGAAATACACAATGTCAGTACAAAACCGACAAACCAGTAACAAAACTGGTTCAATTCAATTCACAACACAAATAGATAAAGGCATATAATTTTCCTTTTATTTGTAGCTACAATTAAGCCTATTTAAATTTGAGATTCAACATAACGATCAAACTAGTCTGTTTAGTTCAGATTATTTGATCAAAAACGGTTTGATTAAATCAACTAATGATTTAATCAAAACCGATTTCACCAACTTAATCCTTTTTAAACTAAACTAGAATCTAATTTAAATAAGTTGAACTAAATCTAAACGAATAACTGAATAGAGCTATTGGTTAAAGCTCTCTGCTTTCATTGGGAGGTCTTTGGTTCGATCCTCCCTCGGGCAGCAGCGTGGTAGCAGCATTTTGCAGAGTGAAAAATATGTTTCGGTTTTTTTTTCTTTTTATTTTTATTAAAATCAACTTTCCCTTACAAAAACCCGAAACCTAATTTCATTCACCCAACGCCCGCAGCCGCAGCCGCCGCCTCTTCTTCTCCACGCGACCTTCTTCCCCACACAGCCAAAAAATTTTTTCCATCACAAACGCTATAGCCGCCTCTTTCGACACATCCAGCCGAAGGCGACGGCTCCCTTGCGCGCGCGTGAGGCGTTCGTCGGCCAGGGGATGAAAGAGCCGAGAAGAAGGTGACGATTCCAAGCGATCAAAGCGATTTGTTCATCGCAAAGGTAAAAAAAAATGATTTTTTTTCATGCTTTTACAACTGCTCTGATACCACTGATGGTGTCTAAGCATGAAAACGAATTGCAAAAATCGTATGAAACTTACATCGATTTGATCCTCTTCTTGCATTTGCCTTCTTCTTGCTGTCATGAGGACGTTGCCTTCTGCTTGCTGTCACGAGGGCGTCACCAAGGACAAACTCGAACGATCACAAACCAAATCCCACTCGATGGAAGCCCCGATTCCTCCTTGTTCGTCTACCTTTGGATTGCAATTTCGGACGCCTATTTATAGGGAAAAACGAGCCGTTTCTCTTCTACCTCCATCAATGGAGGTGTTCAATGCCATTGATTGTGAACGTTTCAATGTTCACAATCAAGGCTTGTAACGCCTCGGCTTGTAACGCTAACATGATTAACCTATCTCATGAGTCACGTTACATATCTTTGATTATCACAGTGCATTTACACTATATTCGTTGCAGGATATTGCCCACATCTCTCTAACACGTGGGTCATGAGCTCAACTGGTCACCATGTCAACCAGCCGTGTAACCTGCTTCAGGGAGTTTCGTTCGACCAGCCGACTCTCTCGACAAGCCCGGTCAGATGGGATAGACATCCCGCCAAGTTGACTATAGCCGATGCCAGCTCATTCATATGCCCAGATAAGGGAGACCACTAATGAGCCTCAAATGAAGAACGTGCCCTTGTCTAACGGCCAGGTTCTGGGATTGCCGATTAGAGATTGGCCAGTCGGCGGACTGTTAGCAGCCGACCGGCCAGCTGTCCAAATACTCGATTTGCCCTTGATCTTCTATACCCTTGACTCTATGTTAGCCACCATTTGTCAATCGGATAATAATCAATAAGGAGATGTCGAATGAGCTACACCGAGCTATGAATAATGCGTCTTTGGGTATTTCAGAACCTTGAGGGCTCCCTTTGATAAAACGCGAAATTTGACATGTTTTATTTTATAAAAATATCCCATGAAAACGTGCAATTTTACATGTTTTATTTTATAAAAATATCGCATGAATAATAAAAAATGACTTACTTTATTGTTTAAGGAAATTCGTTATAAGTCTAAAAAATATTAGGTATTCCCTGCTCAAAGTCAGTAGGAATACGTTAACAATAAAAAAAAGGGGCACAAGGTGACGAGTCGATTAAAGAAAGTTCACAGGTCATACTTTTTGATATCTTAATAATCAAAAGATTTAAATTGTATTAGGGGTGCATGATAAGCGAATTTAGAAAATAAGAATGGAAAAGAAATTTATTTTATTTCTATTTATGATATTTAATATATGAGAATCGGAATCAAAATATAAATATGATACTCCTGATTATTATTAAACTTATAAATTTTTTAATTAAAAATTTATTATCAATTTCATTGTTTAATGTATATCAATCCCTCCTTAATTTTATAAACTATCTCCAAAAGTAGGTAGAAATTAGGCTCATTGGCCTAAGGTTAACGTGTAAGAGTCCAGTTGGTTGACCAAAATAAGTAGGAATATGACTAAAGCCTTATGGCATATAGAAATTGTACTTCTACTCATACCAGATACAATGAAAAAAAATAACAGAAGTTTAATATTATTTTATTTAGAGATTTTTTATTTATAAAATTCATCGTAATTTAAAATTTAATGATGAATATTTAAGAGACAATTAATCACTTTTCTATTGTATTATAACCCAGGGAGTATATTGGATAGAATCGAAAAAAAAATAATTAATGAGATTTTTTCAATTTTAGACGAGTGCTGGTCCAACGAAAGTTTTCCATCGACTGCCAGCGTAAATCAAAAAGTGCTCGTGATGAACGGTTCAGAAATCTAACATCTTATGATTCGCGCCTTATTTAAAGAAAAATTTTCTAAATAAATTTAAATTTAGTATATTATATATTTTATAGTTCAATCCAACTTACAAATTATAATCTCTTAAAACGTAAAATCGTAGGGTTATAGAATCGGCTTTTTACCAAAAGGCGTACCCAAAAATTGGTATTTATCAAAAGGTGTACCATGGTTTCATTGTTACCAAAGGACGCACCTATTTTAGTGAACTTCCTCTTATACTTATCCTGCCAAATACTGCATGTCTTTCTCTTTCTCTTTCTCAGTAACGAATTCCGAGACAATTACACCTGCTTTTTCAGACTTTTTATTTTAAAATAATATATTATGAAATCGGCTAAAAACGTAAAATAAAGAAATAAAAAATATTTCAGTTAAAAAAATATCTCTTCCAATGTGATTGCAAAAATATAAAGAGATAATTTTTTATATTTGATTAATATAAATTAATACATTAAATAATATTTAATAAATATATTAATATATAAAAAACCTATTAAAATACGTAATTTCATATTTAAATACAGGGTCTAAAATCGTGCTTGGAGGGCCTGAATACAGATGTATTCAGGCCCAAGGTGGGCCAGAATACAAATGTATTCAGGCCCTCCTATGGCCTGAACACAGATGTGTTCAGGCTGTAGGAGTTGATTTTATTAAGTTGATTTTTATCAACTTGATTCCACATTTAGTTCTATATAAATGAGAGTGAAACTTGATAAAAATTAATTTTTATAAAAATTAATTCCTTACATATTCTGTATCAACTTGATTTTAAAAAACTATCAGTGGGTTTATAAATTATGTTGCAATAGGAATTTTTTAGGTCTATCAGTGGGTTTTCACCAAAACCCACTGATGGACCTAGGATATTTGGATTTCGCAAAACCCAATATCAATAGTTAGAGTTGAGCTAGGAGATGATATTTTTGGTGTCTAAACTTCTAATGATTATAAATTATGTTGCAATAGGAGTTTTTTAGGTTTATCAGTGGGTTTTCACTAAAATCCACTGATGGACCTATAATATTTGGATTTCTCAAAACCCAATATCAATAGTTAGAGTTTAGCTAGGAGATGATATTTTGGGTGTCCAAACTTTTAATGATTATAAATTATGTTGCAATAGGAGTTTTTTAGGTCTATCAGTGGGTTTTCACCAAAACCCATTGATGTTCTCATACCGTATCAGTTGGCACAGAACGATGCAGCAACAATGTAGAATCATAGTTTGTTTTTGTAAATCATCTTTATATCTTTAATTTTGCTAATCAATATTGAATTCAGAAATAATTTACTAAAACAAGCTATGATTCTACATTGTTGCTGCATCGTTCTGTGCCAACTGATACGGTATGAGAATATCAGTAGGTTTTGGTAAAAACTCACTGATAGACCTAAAAAACTCCTATTGCAACATAATTTATAATCATTAGAAGTTTGGACACCAAAAATATCATCTCCTAGCTCAACTCTAATTATTGATATTGGGTTTTGCGAAATCTAAATATCCTAGGTCCATCAGTGGGTTTGGTGAAAACCCACTGATAAACCTAAAAAACTTTTATTTCAATATAATTTATAATCATTAGAAGTTTGGACACCAAAAATATCATCTCCTAGCTCAACTCTAACTATTGATATTGGGTTTTGCGAAACTCAAATATCCTAGGTCCATCAGTGGGTTTTGGTGAAAACTCAATGATAGACCTAAAATATTCCTATTGCAACATAATTTATAAAACCACTGATAGTTTTTTAAAATCAAGTTGATACAGAATCTGCAAGGAATTAATTTTTATCAAGTTTCACTGTCATTTATATAGAAATAAATGTGGAATCAAGTTGATAAAAATTAACTTGATAAAATCAACTCCTAGGGCCTGAACACATCTGTGTTCAGGCCCTCCTTGAGCCTGAATACATCTGTATTCAGACCCTCCTAGTGCGATTTTAGACTCTGCGTTTGAATATGAAATTACGTATTTTGATAGGTTTTTTTATATATTAATATATTTATTAAATATTATTTATTATATTAATTTATATTAATTAAATATAAATAATCATCTTTTTATATTTTGCAATCACGTTAGAAGAGATATTTTTTTAACTGAAATATTTTTTATTTCTTTACCTTACGTTTTTTAGCCGATTTCATAATATATTATTTTAAAATAAAAAGTCTGAAAAAGCAGGTGTAATTGTCTCGCAATTCGTTACTAAGAAAGAGAAAGAGAAAGACATACATTATTTGACAGGAAAAGTATAAGAGGAAGTTCATTAAAATAGGTGCGCCCTTTGATAACAATGAAACTATGATTCGCCTTTTGATAAATACTATTTTTGAGTACATCTTCTGATAAAAAGTCGTTACAGAATTGTATTAGATCCCATCAATCTGTACATTCTCAATAATTCTATTCCAATTTCACTATACATTCTCCATAATTCTATTCCTATTTCACTATAAAATCTGATCTCAATCCATTCCGAATTAATTTAATTCTATGATCCGTATCATAGAATCATCCGATCAGATCCAATTCGTGATTTTGTAAATCATGCTGCCATCTCAGTACGAAAATACTATCGCAAATAGGCCAGTATAAAAAGTTCAACTATCCAATCGAACCGATCGAATTTAAAAATTTGATTCGATTAATTTGAAAACTCGGTTTCTTTTCAAAGATATCGGTTATATCGATTTAATCGGTTCGATTTTGATTTTGAAAATCAAAATTCGATTAAACCGATTAGACAGATATTTTAAATTAAACCGAACTAAATCAAATCGAATTAAATAAGAACTAAATCATATCAAACTAAATTGAAAAAAAAAAATCGAAATCAAACCAAATTAATATTATGAGTTAAAATAAATCAAATCGAAAAAAATCCAAATTAATATTATGAGTGATCAAATTAAATTAGAATCAAATCAAAAAAGAACCAAATCAATCGAATCGAAAATTTTGATTATTTCGGTCAAAAATTGAATAAACTAATGTTTTATTGGTTCGTTTCGTTCGATTTTTTTAAAAATTTAGTTCAATATGATTGATTAAAAAAAATTCAATCGATACAATTTTGAATTTAATCAGTTCGATCATTCAGTTTAGACTGATTTCACAGCCAAATCGCAAGTTGTTGGCTGACCAACGAGCAAACTTCGTATGGCAAATTAAATATAGTTTATTTAATATATTTTATAATTTCTAACATTTCGATCGGATTTACTCATTTAAAATTTTCTTTCATGGTATTCAAATATAATATTATAACCTATATATTTAATTATAGTTCTAAATTAATTAATTAGTTTTGGATAAAAATGTACTGTACAAAAGTTTTAGATCTACGAAATGCAAAATATTAGGAAAATATTTAAAAATTATAGAAATGTATCTTCGTCTTCCACAAATTTATCAAAAACATCAATTAAAATCTTATTTCCAAAAAATTTCCTGCTCCACTTTGTAGACCAAGATCAGATCAGATCGTTCTAAGGTAAAAATTGTTGGAGAAAATGGACTCCTTTCGGAGTGTTTATAATAAATTAAAATTATAAAAACTAATTTCAACTTAACTGTTGAGTGTCCCAAACAGTCTTTTATGCAGTTTGCAATCTCTCGAACAGAATTCCCGAGCGGAGACTCCCGACTAAGATCTCCTGAGCTCCCGAACTCCCTACCGGGAAGTTGCTGAGGCCTGCATAATGCAACGTGTACAACGGATATAACGGAGCACTCGTTGCTCGTGGCGAACTGAGGAAGTACCCGAACGTTATCTAAAGGAGGTCGGGAACGAGGTGGAAGAGATTTTTTTCTGTGTCTTTTGCTCTCGGTCACAGTCTCTTTATATAGGCTCAGACCTCCGCAGTATTCAATGACCGAGTTAACGCCATTTACTGCTATTTAACCGGCCATATTCAAACGTCTGGGGATTAGGGTTTAACGTTGGTTCATCTGCTTGGACAAATTTTATCCCGATCAATCGGACATTCGACGCGCGTAAGTCGTGCACGCACACGAGTTCACTTGGTTCAGTACAAATCCGAACCTTTGATTTGCACCTCCCCTGTGCACCATGCATGAGAGTGAGCCTCTCCCTAATATTTGTTCACAATTATCATGCTTGTGAAACAATATAAACTAACATTTATGCCTTGAGACTCCCTAAACCTAAAGTCCCATTCACAATGGAATCTCTTTATTCTTCTCCTCACTTTCTATTCACTACAAAGTCTCAATGTGGGACCATTACTTCTCTTTCCATTCACGCTATATATCCAACAAAAATAAATAAATAAAACTCTCAGCTGGGATCGCCGTCGCCGTGGAGTTTGATTCTTCGGGCGACTTCCTTCTCCAGCTCCTCCACGCCTCCCACTTCCTCCAGTTCCTGACATCAAAGACACAGTTTGGCAATGTCGGCGATGTTTTCTACTGCTCTACGACCGACAAACGAGTTGGGCGATCAGGTACCTTTGGTCCCAAGAACAGGCCGTAGGGTACGCCGTCGAACTTGTCCATGTGGTGGATCTGAGAAGATGAGGAAAATTTGTTAGTTTTGTGGGGGGCGAGTTAAAAAAACGGAGGGGAACACAGGTACCTGATGGGCGGCAGCTACTCGCCGGAAGTAGGGAACGTTGGCTATGGGACCAACCGGGAAACGGCGGTGAACCAAGCCGTCGTGGACGAACATGTAGGCGATGCCGAAGAGCGTAATCCCCAGCCCCTGTGGGATTTGATTAGCTCGAGGCGTGTGAATTTGCTGGGGAAGGGAGAAGGGGAAAGGGAAAGGTAAAGGGAAAGGGAAAGGGAAAGGGGGCTTACGGCGCCGAAGCAGAGGCCGGGGAGGAGGCCGCGGTTGAGGAAGCCGTAGGCCAAGAGAGAGATGGCTGGGACGGCGTTGACGATGGCGAATACGTCGTTGAGCTCGAAGGGCCCGTCGCGCGGCCGGTGGTGCGACTCGTGCATCGGCCACAGCGAGGCGTGCCACAGCACCCGGTGTGCCCACCGCGCCCACAATTCCATCCCCACCTGCACGCAATCAATCTATTCTAGTTCATCGGCGTAGCAGCAGAACGGCGGAGAAAATAACTCACCGATGCGCCTACGGCGAGGGCGAATGTGCCGAACGCCTCCGACAGAGGAATCTCTCCGCCCTGCGAAGCAGATTACAGATCCCATGTTACACGATGGAAATAAATAAATAAATCTCGACGGAATCGCGTCCGATAGAGGACAGATTTGATGCCGGACAGTGAGGTCGACCTCCATTTGCCAGTAGAAGCGGTAGTAGACGGCCGCGACCGCCGTGGATGTGATGGCGAGGGTAGACATCACCGCCGAGACGAGGTAGGTCCGCCGCGACGCCTGCTTCATCGCCGTTCTCTCTGCCACCGACTTTCGGACCTCGATCGGCCTATCAGCCGCATCATCATTCTTCTCCGGTTCCGTGTCCACTTCCTTGAGCACGAAGCGGACGGCTGCCCCAGGGCGCCGGTGGAGAGGAGAAGCCCGGAGGAAGGAAGGGCAGAAGAGGAGCAAACAGCCATCAGAGGGTCGTGGAAGAAAGGAAGGGTGTCCGGAGAAGCGGTGGGAGAATAGCGCGGCCGTAGCCGCCGCCATCGTCTCTCGGTCTCTCCGACGAGTGGTGGGTCGCGCGTGTGGTGTTGTGGTCGACGGAGGGGAAGCTCCTGCGACCGGATTTTCTCTTTTAAGTACAATTATAATACTTTTATTATTATTATTATTATTTTTTATTATGGTCTGCCTAGTTGGCGACGTGGCCGAACGTGTCCCTCGTGTGAGTTAGATTAATATTTTTAAATGGGTAAAATTTTAAACCATGTCCATATATTTCATTTTTTAAATGATATTTCACATCTTATTTTATTTTATAAAAAAATCATCAATATTCAAAAACCCTACTTTAACTACTCACCACCTTGCAAAAAAAAAAATAAATAAATAATCTAAATTACCCTCTTTGAGACTAATTTGTCATCTAAACTCATAAACTTGACCTAAATATTACATTAATATAGTGATCATTCTAAAAAAGTAACTTTTCTAAACTCCTAAACTTTAAACATCATTTTCTCTCCTGACAAATGTGTTTCCGGCCCATAGCTTAACTTTATTTTCAATCATTTTTCTTTAAATAAAACTACTATGTAAACTTATATTAGTCAAATTTCACAAACAAGAATAGTGTTATGATCCTTGAAAATTCTTAAATTCTGTTGGTGCAAGAAGCATCAGTGATATCCTCTTCTAAGTGTTTCAATATTTAACAATATGCTTAAGTTAGTGATACATTGAACAAGGAAGGGTTAGTCAAGAAAAAAGTAACAAAGTCAAGAAAAGTCCTAGTTAACCTAGGCACGAAGTCCTGGTTCGAAGAATTGGGCACGAAGTCCTGGTTCGAAGAATTGGACACTAAGTCCTGGCCGCGGGCTGGGCATCTAAGACTTGGCCGAGGGTTGAGCACGAAGTCTTGGTTCGTGGAATTGGACAATAAGTCCTGGCCGAGGGCTATGCACCGAAGTCCTGGTTCGTGGAATTGGGCAATAAGTCCTGGCGAGGGCTGGGCATCGAAGTCCTGATGAGTGAAGTTGGACAATAGGTCTTGGTCGTGGACTGTGTACGAAGTCCTGGTGAGTGAAGCTGGGCAAAAGTCCTGACAAGTGAAGGTAGGCAATAAGTCCTGGTCGTGGACTGGGCACGAAGTCCTAGTAGTAAGATTGGGCAAAAGTCCTGGTGAGTAAAGCTGGGCAAAAGTCCAACCGGATGGGCCGGGTGACAACCGTCTCCTGAGAGGAGTAGGTGAAAGGTGCGTTCCCCCAGGATGGGAACATCGGCGTCGGTTCGACCTAGGGTTTCGCGGGAAATCCGAAGTCAGAACCATTCGTTAAGGCTAAGGTTATATATGTGCCTGCTTTGTGTTTGTATATCTTGCAGGTACCTAGAATTGGAGGCAAAGCAGGCAAAGAGGCTGAAACACTGCATCTTGGGCGCCCCCATTGATACAGGCGCCCCCATTAACACAGGCGCCCCCATTGACACAGGCGCCCCATTAGGTCAGGCGCCTGAATGAATCAGGCGCCTCCTTCAACACAGGCGCCCTGGACTGGGCCTTATCAACTACTGCGAGTTCGGCGCGAAGGATGAGGTTTGACCAGGGTTATGAGGCGCCCATAGCATCACAGGCGCCCCAGACAAGGTTATAAAAGGGGCTTCGACCCCTCAACTCAGAACTGTTGGAAACGGATGGCTAGAGAGGGGGGGGGGTGAATATAGCCAATCACTTTTATCTTTGGCAAGTAACAAGTTTCTGCACTAAATCTTATCAGTAGCACAGTGGAAGAAATAAAGCAACAGAGCAGTGCAGAAAACCAAAACAGAAACCGAAAACAAACAACCACAGCTAGCAAGATCGCTAACAAGGAGGGTTTATAAGGTTCGGGGATAACTTGCCCCTACTCCTTGGCGTGCCCTTAAGGTGGGCGATCCCTTGATCATCGACAGATCAAGCCCCGGTTAGCACCGGATATAAAGCAACCTCCTTTTCGATGGAGAAACCTCTCCACAGCGTTTCAATCACAGATAAATGTTTAAGCTCAATGAAACAACAAGAAAGATCTTACTCAAGCACTCAGCAAGGACAAGAACATAGCAAGCTTCCCTGAGCTCCACCCAGTGGCGAAGTCACGCAAGAACCCTTCTTCGTGTCTTCCCACTGTCGGACTCCAAGCTCCTTGTTCTCTCCTTCAAGCACTCAAGTAACGGATGATTGCTTCTCGATCGCTTGCTCAAAGTGATGAAGACTTCAAGAATACAGCAAGCAAGTTGTGGAGTACACAAGGCGCGGCAAGAACTCAGTTCAAAGAACTCTTTTTCCACGAAGCCTTCATCCGCCCCTTTTGTTTCTCAACTCAGCATCAGGTGACAACATCCCCTGCAGCCTCCAGCTACCTCACTGCCAACGCCAGCTACTAATGAGCCCTCTCTGGTCTTCCTGAGATCCCCTCAGCCAAGCCCCAGTCGGCAACCCAGTCTACAGTCCCAGCCGTTGCAGCCTGAAATGGAGATTCGGACAAACCTGCTCCAAGGAAAGCCTCCATTGACTTCTCCTTGAGTGTTTGAATCCTCCCCTGTCACCTGCAGCTTAATCATAGTGTTAGAGCAGCGTATCACACAGTAAATCAAGTATCAGATGTAAGTGGCAGCGAATCAGATACGGTCAGACGCGGTCAGAGCGTCTGACAGTGTAATTTGAATTAAAGTGATCGGTCACCGGACCGATCCAGGGTCTGTGGGTCGGTCAGCAGACCGATCCAGCGCTTTGCTGGGGCTCCCAGCTTTCACGGCCAATCAGGCCTGATCGGTCACCAGACCAATCAGAGTGAGGCATGATCGGTCATCAGACCGATCAGGTGACTCCCTGACTGATCAGGCTCCAGCCTGATCGGTTGTAAGACGGAGTCCGCGACACTTGATCGTTCTCCGGAACGATCTGTACAGTGATCTAGATCGGTCACGGGACCGATCAGAAGCATATCAGCAGGGGAACTCAACCTCACTGTTCGCTCCCTGATCGGTCACCAGACCGATCAGGAGCCAAGCAGTGGGTGAAACACACACTCCCTGATCGGTCACCGGACCGATCAGAAGCCGAACAGTAGGTTTCCAACCTCAATGTTCGCTCCCTGATCGGTCACCAGAGCGATCAGTCATCACTGGATCGGTCACCAGACCGATCTATGAAGGAGCAGCGTGCCAAACTCCCTGATCGGTCTCCAGATCGACCCAGGGTACAAACCTAGCCCTCCAAGCTAGGATTTCATCCACCTTAGCCCTCCAAGCTAAGTATTTTTCCATCTAACTCTCCAAGTTGGGAATTTGCACCTAACCCTCCAAGTTAGGACTTTTCACCTAGCCCTCCAAGCTAGGACTTTTCACCTAGCCCTCCAAGCTAGAACTTTTCACCCAACCCTTCCGAGTTATAACTTCATCCAACCTAGCCCTCCAAGCTAGGCACCCGACCCTCCAAGCCAGGACTTTTCACCTAATTCTCCAAGTTGGGACTTTGCACCTAACCCTCCAAGTTAGGACTTTTCACCTAGCCCTCCAAGCTAGGACTTTTCACCCAACTCTTCCGAATTAGGACTTTCCAACACCTAGCCCTCCAGACTAGGATTTTCCATACCATGCCTAATCCTCGATCAGGGCTTAATCATAATCATCATAATCATCAACCTAAACTAAAATTGGTGTCAACACCAAAACAACAATCAGGGCCAGACTGCATCAACAATCTCCCCCTTTTTGTTGTTTGACAACCCGATTTTAAGTTTAGGGATTCTCAATCAAGTTCTCAACTTTAGAATCATAGGGGAATCAAGATCCTCCCCCTACAATATGATCAACCTAAACTTAACCAACCAACACTCTCCCCCTTTGTCGAACACCGAAAAGGGACTAGAGGGGCTGTTAAGTTTATACCATACTCCCCCTCAACCCTAGGGGTATCCCAAAACAACAATGATTTGAATTTGATAAGCATATGAATACATATGGCAAACAGATATAGGCATGGCAAAACAGGCATATGTATCATACGAGCATGACATCAACAAGAAGCATAACAAAATAGGATAAAACATGCATCAACTTCATAAAGAGCAGGTCATAGAATATCCTAAGAAATAACACGATGCAAGTCACAGGCATCTAAATCCAGAGACGTTCGGCACAAGGCCACACTAAGCAAGTCAAGGGGCATACAGCCCAACAGTCAAACAGACCAAACACGGTCAAGTACAGAAATCATGAGAAACAGCAGCAAACATCCAAGCTCAAACATCAGCGAGGGGGGGTCATCGTGCATGAGGTCATCAATCGTGGCATCCACAGACCTTGGTGCAGCACTGCCTGAAGGGGCATCCCCTGGAAACGTATGGTGGCGCCACTCTACATACCAAGTCTGCTGCAACGCTTGGACCCCAGAGATAGTAGACTCTACGCCGGTCAAACGGCGATCAAGGGAATGGAAGTCCGAGCGGGTCTCCTCTCGATGGATCTCCCTCAAATGAATGTCCTCCTGGAGGGTCCGATCTAGCTCAGAGAGCTGCCATCGTATGTCGGGGTCCGGCTCATCGTCATACTCGACGTCAGCAGCAGGAGCCTCGTGAAATGCAGCAGCCTCGAGTGGTGCCTGAAAATGTGGTGCTCCCCCAGGAAGATCACCAAGTCCGCGCCCATCCTTCCACACCAAGGCCCCATCGCGCTCACGAATGATAATACCAGACTTTGCAAAAGTCCGCCGACCCAACCGACAATCCTGTGTGACCATGGGTATAGTTCTGCCTTTGGTGACATCAACACCAACTGACAGAAGCCAATCAGTGATGACATGACCAAAAGGCATATAAAACGTGCGACGGCTCGGCTCACGATAGGATAGGATAGACTGGAAGATGCTCTCCATGATATCAAAGTCCATCCGGCAATGCATGCCATAGAGCATAAGACAGTGGTAGGGTCGGATCTCGGCCAAAGGCTTAGAAGTGATGGGTAAGATGCAATTTGTGATTATCTTGAATAGAACGTAGTCAACTGGAGCAAGTCGTAGGGCTGCAAAGGTAGGAAACTTGGGACCCAACTCATCAAGCCCGACGGGGCGAGGATGACCAAAGAAATGCTGATAGATGGAGTCGGGGGTAACATCGAAAAAAGGTGCCAATAAAGGATTAGGAAGCTCAGGATAGATTGAATACAGATTCGGTGATCAACGACCACCCAAATACTCTGCCAATATCTCGTAGGAAAAGTCGAGGTTCCTCTTGGCGACTTGAGTGGTGAACTCGAAGCCTCCTTGAGGTGCTTGCTGAAGATTGTTATAGAATTCAGAGACGAGATCATAATTGATTGTTCTTTCGAGAGAGAGGAAAAAGCCAAGATTGTAATACATGACTATCTCCATGACCGATGGACAATGTTTAGTCAGGAAGGAGACATCTATTGATCGGCAGGGTAGCATTTTGAAGGTCCTTGCTTGAAAGGCCTGTTCACAGGCCGCATTTGGGAACCGGGAGCTAGAAGAAGGCTGTGGCCTTCTGGAAGGGGCAGAGGAAGAAGGGGTTTTCCCCCTCGAACTGCCCTCAGCAGCCTCCTTGCCCTTGGAAGATTTTCTAGATATTTGAATTGGTCATACACATAGTGTGAATCAAAAATTCACGAATTGATCATCTAAAGATAAGACCCAATCAGAGAATGTAATCGAGAGGTGAAATTGATTAGTGATAATACATGGCACAGATAGGTCACGGCCAAAAACAAGAGGGTCACGGCACCACACCAAAAACAACAGACCACACTTGGTTAGCTTCAAAACATAGTTTATGAACTATTTGAAAAGAAAAACGAAGCCAAAAACTTACTTAGGTGCCATTAGGGAGGTTCTTGAAGGTCTGAAGAGCAAGCAGGAGAAAAGCCCGGCGCAAGAGAGAGATCGTAAGCCCCTTCAGCGAGAGAACGGTCGCAGGACGCAGGAAGAAGACAGAGCTTGGAGAAAACTCCTTAGCACCGCACACTCACGAGAGGGAAACGAGGGCACTGGGAAAAGCTCTCGCACAGGGTTGCGCACAAGGGAGGTTTTTCGGCGCTAGGGTTCGGCAATGGTAAGTTTCCGCGAAGTTAATCGGTTGGTGGATCGGTCCACCAACCAAAATTTAATGCGTCTGAACGGATCACCGTTCGATCTGATCACGCCCAGACCGATCAGGCTCCAGCCTGATCGGATTGAACCGAGTCTGATCGGTCGGGTGACCGATCAGGTACGCTCCTGATCGATCGGCTGATCGATCAGTGAGAGATCAGTAGGCTCGGGCGGCTTACTGTGATCCCCCTGATCAGTCCGTGGACCAGTCTCAGCAGGGTGCCAGATCGGTCTGGGGACCAATCCAGGCTGGCTCAGTAAGGTTGATCAGAATCTTGTAAAGTCACTGATGCCTCTCTGATCGGTCTGTGGACCGATCGTTACAGGATGGAGCCAGAACGGTCCGGGGACCGATCAGCCCTACTCCTGATCGGTCGGGTGACCGATCAGGGTTCCTGAAACTCCCAGATTCGATCAGAAATTGTTAGTTTCAGATCACTACTCGATTTTCAAAGAGATATGGTGAAAGATATCGATCTTGGAAGCCATCCCTCGTCCATAATTGATCCCCTAACAAGAATCAAAGGTCCTTATCGGTTCAACAATCACTTTGATCCATCCAAATGGATTCAAACTCATTCAACAATCATTCAAGCAATTTCAACTAAGTTTGTAACAAATTCAGGTTTCCAATCAAGTTGCCTTGATTGGAATGTCCAAGTATGATCATGGAGCCATATACACATATGTTATGCAATGGTTTTCCCCATACTTGGTCACCGAAGTGATTATTATCTCGTCAACTTAATTTCTCAAGGGATGCATTGACATTTTGAGAAACTTAGTTGAACCTAACATCTCACCCCATATCTAGCAAACAAAAACGTTTTGTTAACCCTTATAGTTTGTGTGAGATGTCCCCAAAGTTACCCAATTGTTTCCCAACAATTTCGAAATAATCATGAAGGGTTTGAATGCATTTTGGTAATTCATGAAGCACGACACATTCCCAACTCCCTTCGTAGGAAACTAAATTCATTCTCGGGGAGTGGTTTAGTGAA
>JAGFNQ010002934.1:123583-141994 GCA_024364735.1 Boesenbergia rotunda | reverse complement strand
TCAACTTAGATATTCGAAATAGTTCTAAGTTGGACTGCGCCTAAAGTCTCTAACTGGGACTCGTCCTCACTAGAATTTGCTCCTCCAGTGACTTACCTGACTTATCTTATGCAGATGTACTCATCTCCTTAACCCACCAAGACTTTTCCCGAGTCTTCACCAACTCGAACTTTGGCCTGCAGACAGCCCCTCGAGCCCAACTGCACGTTTGTCAGAACTCCACCACCCTGGACTTCGGCTAGCAGACAGCCCCTCGGGCCCAACTGGACTTTTGCTAAGACTCCACCACATTAAACTTCAGCCTGGAGATAGTTCATAAGCTTTTTAATCCTGCACACTCGGTAACTAGGTTAAAAAACAATACACCTAACTTTAACCCCTTGTCATACATCAGAACTTGAGTTAACTGTTAGTGCAAACTGCACCAACAGTTAATAGCTGTGACTCATGCAACCAAGAAAAGGATCTATCTGCCAATCCCCAGTCTTGAGTATTTTTTGTTATTTCATATTTTATATTTTCTTATTCGTTAAACTTGTGTCTTTACTAGACTTATACAAAATTTCGTTGGACTTTTATATGGTTCTGCATTTATTTTTTGAAATTTTTGAAGGCTTTGTTAATTTTAATATTGTATTATTTTATCCATGTATTTCTGTTGCTACCAGTCGTGTTGGCTTTATATATATATACTGTGTCGAGATGATGTAGACAAAATTCAGATTATCCATTATACAGATGAGATACTGTTTGTTTTTTGAGCAAGCATGGACGTCTGGGGGTGTGACACTCACTTACCTATAAATTAGGGAAAGCACAGTACATCAAATTGCATTGTAGATGCATGATTCAAAAAGGGTGCGCCAGACTACAATATCAATAGGAATCACTAATTGGAATCATAACAAATTGCAAAGGCATTAAGTGCAAGCATGTTCAAAGAGTTCACCAACTTGCAACACACAATAAAACACTCACTGTTCAAATTTCCAAATAGTTTAAACCATAGTCCATTTTAGAAAGAAGGCATCAAATGTAG
Organism: Boesenbergia rotunda; assembly: GCA_024364735.1. Lineage (NCBI taxonomy): Eukaryota > Viridiplantae > Streptophyta > Magnoliopsida > Zingiberales > Zingiberaceae > Boesenbergia > Boesenbergia rotunda. The sequence goes on along the minus strand of JAGFNQ010002934.1, from coordinate 140,955 downwards.
AATTGAGAAAGCACTCGAGGGGGAGGGGTGAATATTCCTCGCAGATTTTTCATATGTTTTGTAAAGCACTCAGAGTAAATCGTACGCAGCGGAAAGTAAAGATAACACAATCAATGCTAACAAGTTTTCTTTTCTTTGGTTCAGAGCATGTGGAACTCCTACTCCAAGGCCCACAATCATCAAATGCTTACTGTGGGCAATTACTATTATTCTGAACAATTATAAAGATCTAGAATATGAAGTACAATTAACAATTATAACATTGATGAAGTATAGTCGAAACTTGAGCATAGTAGTCGGTGTAGCGTTACGACGTTGTAGAGTAGTTTTCAAACTATCACTTGAGCACGTAGATTATAGAGAATTGATGTTCGAGGCTCTTGGTCGAAGTTTCTTATATATGCTAGTTTGAGCACCTGATTCCAGTCTGGGTGCCCCTGTGATGTTGACTTGACAATTTCTCGTCAAAATTTGATCCTTCAAGTTTATTTACTCCCGAACGCCTAAACCACTATCGGGCACATGGACTGTTATGTGGGCCCACCAATCAACTGGCACAAGGTCAGCCATGCTCCTTGATGAGTCGCATTGGTCTAAGCGCTTAGACCACCCCCAAGCGCCCAGACCTCAGAGCGCTTGGACTGGCTTTGGGTGCTTGGAGCCTTTTTTTCAAGTTTTCTTCAATTGTGTCTGTTTTCACCCACAGAATTAGCATAGGCAAAACTATATATATGAAAGTAAATTACTTTTGATAGCTCGGGATATCTGACCATGACTTTTAGGTGTCGACTGAAACCCTAATATGGACTAACTCCTACTATTCCCTCGACGGGGAACACATCCTTGCCTACATCTCTCAGGAGAAGTTATTTACATTTTGCCAAACTCCTATTTAGACTTTTGCTCATCATTTGATCATTGACTTTCGGAACCCTCGATGTCTGATCCTTGACCCATCTTGACTCTTACATGTCATCTTTGATCTACTAAGACTGTGGGATTGGTGGCGTCGATAGGGGGGTGAATATCGACATGTAACTTTTTGTCTTCTTTGAGTCGTTCATTCGGTCAACTTCATAACAGAGTCATTAGTAGCATAGTGGAATAATAGATAATGCAAAAACACACAACATAAACAAGCAAGATTTTTATTTGGTTCCCAACACCCAATGATCAGTACATCCAAGGCCTAATTATGGGTTGCGCCCGTCCACTAGTAGTCTCCTTTTTGGAAGTTTTTCGGAGGTGGAGAAACCCGTCTTACAGTTTTTGGTACATGTACGAATAATATAAAGAATTACAACTTGTATGTAAATTCAAACCAACAAACAGTGACGATCCCGACCAATCCGGAAGCCCGAAGCGTCGTGCACTTCCTCCTAGAGACTCCTTGGTCGCAGAGCTTCGTCTTAGCACTTTCTCTTCGCAAGGAATTGTTGATGCAGTCTGACCCTGATTGTTATTTTGGTGTTGACACCAATTTTAGTTTAGGTTGATTAGATTATTATGATTAAGTCCTGGTCATGGACTAGGCATACCTAGTGGGACTAGGTTTGATAAAAGCCTGGCTTGGAGGGTCAGGTCCTAGCTTGAGAAGCTAGGTTGGTGAAAAGTCCTAGCTTAGAGGGCTAGATGTGAGAAGTCCTAACCTGGTGGGTTAGGTGTGGAAAAGTCCTAGCTTAGAGGGCTAGGTGGATGAAATCCTAACTTGGAGGGTTAGATGTGGAAAAGTCCTAGCTTGGAGGGCTAGGTGGATGAAATCCTAACTTGGAGGGTTAGGTGTGGAAAAGTCCTAGCTTGGAGGACTACGTGTGGAAATTCCTAACTCGGAGGGTTAGGTGATTGGAAATCCCGGTGAGTGAAGCCGAGTCCTGGTGAGTGAAGCCAAGTTGATTGGAAATCTCGGTGAGTGAAGCCGGATCCTGGTGAGTGAAGCCAGGTTGACTGAAGTCCTGGTGAGTGAAGCTGGGCACGGAGTCTTGGTCAGTGTGACTAAGCACGAGTCAGGGGAGGCTGGGAGCCAGTTCTCTTGACTTAGAGTGGGTTTAGCCTTGCTAGGATCGGTCTGGTGACCGATCAGGGAAGTTGGCACGAAGTTCCTTCGTGGATCGGTCTGGTGACAGATCCAGCGATGTCTGATCGGTCTGGTGACCGACTAGGGAGCTTCCAGTAACTTTGGCAACCCTACTATTCGGCTCCTAATCGGTCAGGTGACCGATCAGGGAGAAACCTGTTGGGACCGGGTGCATGTTGACATGGATACGGGTTCGTAATTTTTAAAAATAATTACATGCAGCGGAAGAATTAGCATAAATAATTTCTCAAATTATTTTAACCACGTATCTAGCATGCAACCTTATGATGTGTGGACATGATCATAAATTAAAATTTTACAGAAAGTAAACTAATTTACTCAATACCTCGCGTAACTCGAAGTAAGGGACGAGATCCAACCGCAGCGTCCCTTGGAAGCTCCGCCTCTATTCGCGTCCACGCCGAGTTCTCTTCGGGATGACTTCGCAAAGCCACGAGTTTTGTGCTGATAAGAACTACTAGATTCTCCAAAGGCATGACAAAATATCAAGAGAGGGAGATGGAAGACTAACCACCAAAAGAAAAACAGGATCAAGATTCCGGGAGGAAGGAAGGAGTCGCGCCCCGCTTCTTCTTCTTCTTCGGCCTCTTCTTGGTGGTGGCTCACGGCAAGGGAAGGGAGGGCAGCCGGCCGTAGGAGAGGGAGAAGGTAGCCGGCCCTAGAGGGAGAGGGAGAAAAGGAGAGGAAGAGAGGCGAGGCAAGAATCCTTGATCTCTTGAATTAATGTCCAAGCCTTGCCTTGGTACCTTTATATAGTAGCCTCTTAATCGCCAAGTCTCCTCTTAACGGAATAAATTTTTCATAAGAAATTTATTTTATAAATTTTTCTATGAATTATTCCGTTATGCCAAGTTTTTATTATAACTTAATTTATAATAAAAACAATCATGCCTCCCCTTTTATTATGGAATAAAATTTACAAGAAATTTATTATATAAATTTTTCTTATCATGGAAAAATCAATTCATAATTGATTTTATAAAATAAAATAAACCAATCCATGGTTCATTTTAATTTCCATAAAAAGAATAAATTTCTATAAATTTCTTTATATAAATTTTTTTATATAAATTTCTTCATCCATAATTTTATAAAACAAATCGCACTTGATTTATTTTATAATTTAAACCAAATAATTTGGTTTCCCTTCTTATTATGGCCAGCCAAACCAAAGAGGGTGGGGACCCTCTTTGGCCGGCCAAATCCAAGCCGTCTCCTTACGAATTAAACTCATTTAATTCGTCAATAAGCCTTCAAAAGACTTAGCCATTTTAAGCTTCCGTTGCGTCTCTGATAAATTCAGATTCGACTTATCTCTCTCGATCGGAAAATCTAATTTTCAACTCGTTTTAAATCCCTCGGATTACTCATAGTGCATGTGACTAAATAGGCTTTCGATTTATGTTGGCCGTCTATAATCAACCAATTATAGAACGATCATGAGAGGCACCTAGTAGTACATCATGACCCCCAATTAATCGAAAGATCAACGGTTGACCTCAGAAATAATTCTGAAACACTTCAGCAACTATAATGAGTTGTGCCCCATTCCCTTCACCATCTTATACCCACTTGGTTCAGGACACGGTCTATGTGTGTCAGTCCCTGTAACACACCAAATTTGTCAATGTAAAATCATGACAATGTATGAAAATGGTTATAATGAAATGATATAAATTTCATGCAATCACATGCTATGAAATGTCATGAAACTATTTTTATAAATGAAATGTCATGAATGCATGAAATATTATATTCATGAAATATTATTATCATGAAATATTATCATGAAGTATTAGATTCATGAAATATTATTAATATTATGAAATTTCATGATGGGCTTGGCTTAATGGGCTTTGATATGGGTTAGTGCAAATTGTGATAAAAAGAAGAGCTAGAGAGGAGGAAGCAAGAATTGAACCTTGAACCTCCTAGTTGCACTCACCATGTCATAACCAATGAACCAAGCAATATTTCATGTAAAAGGAGTAAGGAACGTGCTTGTTAAGTGTGTAAGAGTGAAGAGACATGTCTTTTCATGAGAGAAGTATAAATAAGGGAAGTTGGAATAACTTCCTTTTCTTCTCTTCTTCTTTCTCACTTCTCCCAATCGAAACCTCCATCATCTTCTTCTCTTTTTCCATTTTCGAAAACCTCATCCAAGGGTTCTAACCCTAGGGCAATAGCAAGGAGGAAAGCCCAAGTGTCTTTGCTTCTACCAAGACCAAGGAGTCTTAGAGAAAGATTGGAAGAAAAAGGTTTTTACATACCCTTCAAGTGTAGGGTACCCTACGATTTTAAGAAGGTTAAAATCCAGCGCTAGGATGTAAATATCCTCTCGCCTGCAGTATAATGGTTTATGCATGATTTCCTTGTGTTCTTGTTTTGAAAAAAAAAGGGAGTTTCTCCCTTATAAGACTTTCGGCCACCACCATGAAGTAGGGCTTGGTTACTTCTTATTGCATGAGGAGATTCCTAGAAACTTAGGGTATACATGTAGATGGATTTTTCTTCATGGTGTCAAGAACAAAACCTAGGTTTGTCCTTGTATGGGTTTCGGCCACTTCCTAAAGGAGGGGTGTGGCAATTTTTCAATACATGAAAATAACCCTTAAGACTTAGGGTATACTCATATGTGATGTTTCCAAATTTTTGGAAGGACAAAATTAGGGTTTGGTACCCTACAAGGTTTCGGCCAACTCCTTGTAATTTAGGGTTAGTGGATGCTAACCCCACTTGAGGCTTAAACCATGTTTTAATTGTTAGCATGAAGTGTACTTGAGGTGTTTGTAGAAATGCTTGAATGAATGCTTGATTGGAAAACCAAACCCCTCACTTACAACTTTCGGCCCCAACATGGAACCCTAACTTAGGGAAGGTCATTTACCTCTAATGAATGCCATGTTAATAGAATGCATGATAGGGATATATGTGTGATGAAGGTATGCTTTAAATGGATGAAAAAAAGGAAATTCCCTTACATGTGACTTTCGGCCAACCCTAGTCCTAGGGTTGGGAAGTACTTAATGAAATCACGAAGCATGCTACTAATTATGTGATATATGTATAATGTATGTGACCTATCTTGTTAGGTATAAAAGCATGCCTTATAGCCCATGGGGCACCCTGATGATATGAACATGATGTGTTTGATAATATGCTTAAAAAGGGATACTCTATTGAAACTGGGATCAAGAGCACCCGAATGTGTGGTGTGTCCCTAGGGGATCAAGAGCACCCGAATGTGTGGTGTGTCCCTTAAAGATGTGATTAAGAGTACCTTTAGGCATATACATATATGAGTAATTGCATGATAAATTACTTTACTTTGCAAGTTGTGTACCCGACTCGGAAGGGGGTCGTTAAACAAATCCAATGTGCATGTTAACTGAAGGTCATGGTATTGGTAGGACGGAAGGGTCCTGCTCTAATTAGATTGATGGCTCGCTACCCCAATTTATTAGGGAACGCGCTTGATGTGGTACTACAACTGGGCCCTAGATGATGATATGCTATTTTAAAGTACTTACCTTTATGGAACTCTTTGAAAAACATGTTATCATTATGTGATAATCTTGTTCTGTAAAGCATTTGGAAATGTTTGATATGATGCTCATGATTCTATCTTGATATGATCCTGTGCTGTAAAGCACTTGGAAATATGTGATGTGATGCTTATGATGCTTATAGTTCTGTCTTGATTACTGAGTACATGATATGATATATCGATATGATTTTGCGAGTAGGCCCGGATTCTTACTAAGCATGTTTTGCTTACTAGTTCCTGTTCTTTTTCTTATGCTGCAGATAGCGGTAAGAAATACTTGAACTAAAGGAAGAGGCAGAGGGAAAGCTAGAGGATGTGTGTGGTGATGGCTCGGGAAAGGATGAAAGATTCTTATCTACCTTATTCATGTCAAGAATCTAAACTGCTTCCAATAAAAGATTAAAATTAGATTACTATACTCTGAATGTATGAAGATTATGACTACTCTACTATTGATTAAGTTAGAGATATGGAACCTATGTCGTGTAGATAGCACTATTAATGATGTCTAATTCTTGTAGTATGCATGCTGGGTAAAATGCTAGATACTTACTATTTCCTGTTGCTTGTGAATGCTTCTTTTGCATGTGTCTAAGACTAGATAACTCTTGCTATATTCCTATGTTCTATCTTGTCCAAACCATGTTTAGATCAGTAAATTATGAAGTTAAATGATCTCTCTCTATTAGGTTGTAATTGCATGGATGATACGAAAAAGAAATGAGAAAAACCTACTTGGTAAATTAGTCCTTAATAATGCCTGCTTACTACACTTCTTGTAGAATAATTGTTTTTCTACTGGTTATACATGCTTAGCATGAGTAATGATATGAATGTATGGACCCGTAACCCCGCCTTTAGGGTAGATATAAGGACGGGCGTTATAAGTTGGTATCAGAGCAGTTTTCCCCTCCACCACACACACATCAAGCTTCCTCCTGCTGCTTCCAAGTAAGAAATCCTAACTCGCTTATTTAATTCATGTACAGTAATGATAGAAATGGAGATGGTTAATACTTGTATAACAAGTGAAGATAGAATTATAAGGCTTATGAAGTCATTTACTGTCTACATGATAGATATGGCTAGAAGGCGTAGTACTAGGGGTAACGAGACAGCACCCCCACCTGACCTGATGCAGGTGATCACTGAGCTGCAGCGCCAGGTCACTGAGCAGCAGCAGATGATAAACACGCTGATGACCCAGCAGACTAACACTGCCACCCCTGCGGGAAGTCAGGACGCCATAACCACTGAACCTCCGGCTACACAGGCGCCCTTGGACACTATGGCCAGAGCAGTCCGACAAGAGGCCTATTTGATACAGTGGCAACGACTGAAGCCGGATAAGTTCTCCGGCATCTGCGAGCCGTGGGACGCCCAGTCCTGGCTCAAAACAGTGGAAAGCACCGTGGAACTTCTTGACTGGCCGGAACACGAAAAGGTCAAGTGTGTCTCGTTCTGCCTCTCCGGCGATGCTCGGATGTGGTGGGAACGGGTGAAGGCCAGAAGATCAGTGGACCAGATGAAATGGAAGGATTTCGAGTCTGAATTTCTGGAGGAGTTCTTCCATATGAGGGTGACCAACAGGCATTTTGATGAGTTCACTGAATTTCGACAGGGGAATCTCTCTGTCAACGAGGCCGTCCAGAAATTTAACCGACTGGCACGATTATGTCCGGAGCTGGTCAGTACTGAAAGGGAAAGGGTCAGATTAATGCTAAGAATGCTTAGGCCCGACATTGCTCTGAGTGTAGCCGGTGGCGTTCATAGGCCACAGACTGCAGAAGAGCTAGTCAGCGGCGCCCTGAATGCTGAGCACTATCTGAAGAATATCAGCCAGCAGAAGCAGGCCCCAGCCAGTACACAGAATCAGAGTCAGTCGGAAAATCAAAGGACTCGGAACACTAACCCCCACTGGAAGAAGAACCACAATGGGAAAAGAAAGTCATGGAACAAGTCTACTGGTGATTTGAAAGGCAAGAAGCCTAAGCACCCTCCTTGTGCCACCTGTGGGAAGATGCACCTCGGGGCATGCTTATGGGGTGCCAAGAGATGTTATACTTGCGGGAAGGAAGGACACTTTGCCAGAGAGTGTCCTACTGCCGCTAAGGCACCTCAGCAGCAGTATATTCAGCACAAAGGTGCTCCTCCCCAGCTTCACCATATGCAGGCTGTCATCGATGGTACGCCTATTTATCAGGGGCGATTAGAAGCCCCGCCTGCTACAACAGACGCCCGGGTTTTCTCGCTTACCAAGGAAGACGTGGCGACTGCCTCTACCGTTGTCACAGGTCAGATAGTTATTTACAGTCATCCTGCTACTGCATTATTTGACACTGGAGCAACGCATTCCTTTATTTCCATGCTATATGCCACGAGATATGATATGCCACTGCAAGAACTGGATTGCAAGTTTCTGACAACATTACCCTCGGGAGAGGTGATGCCCTCTACCCAAATGCTACGGGCCGCACCGATCAGCATCGCAGATAGAGAACTCTACTGCGATCTAATAGTGCTGGGTATGGCCGATTATGATCTGATATTGGGCATGGATTTCTTGAATAAATACGGCGCTTCTATCGAGTGCCGTAAACGAAGGGTTATCTTCCGACCCGAGACGGGGATTCTCTTTGAATTTATCGGCGAGCCGAAGAAGAAGACTGGCAAATTCTTATCGGCTCTGAAGGCAAGGAAAATGTTAGAGAATGGATGTTCTGGATTTCTAGCTCATGTGGTTGATACTCGTCCTAGAGAGGACCCGAAGCTAGAAGACGTCGAAGTCGTATGCAACCATCCAGAGGTATTTCCTGACGACTTACCTGGGTTAGCACCTGAAAGAGATGTTGAATTTGCCATTGACTTAATTCCTGGTACTAACCCCATCTCGAAAGCACCATACCGAATGGCGCCGATTGAATTGAAAGAGTTGCAAGGACAGCTACAAGAGCTACTCGACAAGGGACTTATCCGCCCTAGTCATTCCCCCTGGGGAGCTCCCGTACTGTTCGTCAAAAAGAAGGACGGGTCGATGCGTATGTGTATCGACTATCGGGCATTAAACAATGTGACCATAAAGAACAAGTACCCTCTACCCAGGATAGATGACCTGTTCGATCAGTTGAAGGGAGCTACAGTTTTCTCTAAGATCGATCTGAGGTCTGGTTATCACCAAGTCCGGGTGAAAGATGAGGATATACCCAAAACTGCTTTCCGGACGAGATACGGACATTATGAGTTCGTAGTAATGCCGTTTGGAGTCACTAATGCTCCGGCAATATTCATGGACCTTATGAATCGGATTTTCTCGGCATTTCTCGACAGATTTGTGATCGTCTTCATCGACGACATTCTTATTTATTCGAGGACTTCCGAAGAGCATGCAGAGCACCTGAGTATAGTATTACAGATTCTTCAGAAGGAACAACTGTATGCTAAATTTTCGAAATGTGAGTTCTGGCTGAATCAAGTGTCATTCTTGGGACATGTTATCTCCAAGGACGGAGTGATGGTCGACCCAATCAAAATTGAGGCCGTAAGTAACTGGTCCAGACCCAAGAATGCCAGCGAGGTCAGAAGTTTTCTGGGGCTAGCAGGCTATTACAGAAAATTCGTAGAGAACTTCTCTCGGATTGCAGCTCCTATGACAGCTCTGACAAAGAAAGATAAGAAATATGTATGGACCGACGAATGTGAGAAGAGCTTCTCTGAACTGAAAAGGAGGCTGACTAGCGCTCCTATATTGACTCTTCCCGAAAGTGATACGGGTTTCGATATGTATAGCGACGCGTCCAAACTGGGACTCGGAGCTGTACTTATGCAAAATGGGAAGGTAATTGCCTATGCCTCTAGGCAACTGAAGGAACATGAAAGGAACTACCCTACCCATGATTTGGAATTAGCAGCGGTGGTCTTTGCGCTGAAAATATGGAGGCATTATTTATATGGCACTCAGTGCAAAGTCTTTACTGACCACCAGAGTCTGCGGTATTTCTTCACCCAGAAGGACCTGAATATGCGACAACGCCGATGGCTCGAGTTGGTCAAGGACTACGACTGTGAGATCTTGTACCATCCGGGAAAAGCCAACAAGGTAGCAGATGCTCTCAGTAGGAAATCTTGTGCTGCATTGTTGTCTTTATCAGTTTTGTCACGACCCTTAGGGGAAGAAATTATGGATTTCGGAATCGAGATTATATCGGGACGGCTTTCTACCCTACAGATTGCGCCGACATTATTTGATGGTATTCTGGAGAAGCAGAATCTCGATCCGAGTCTTCAGAGAATCAGGCAGGAGATTCTCGAAGGCAAGGACGAGGGATTCCGGATTTCCGAGAGCGGAGTTTTATATCTCCGGGATCGATTATGCGTTCCCGACGACTCCGATTTACGGACGAGGATACTCGAAGAAGCTCACGGAACACCTTATGCGATGCATCCTGGGTCTACCAAGATGTATCAAGATATGAAGGGAAAATTTTGGTGGTCCGGCATGAAGAAAGATGTAGCCCATTATATCAGCATGTGTTTGACCTGCCAGAGGGTTAAAGCAGAACACCAGAGACCTGGGGGAGTTCTGCAGCCTCTACCTATTCCCGAGTGGAAATGGGAGGACATATCCAATATCAGGGCTACCTCGGACTACGAATGGATATGATAGTATATGGGTTATTGTGGACCGACTAACCAAGTCCGCACATTTTCTGGCTATCAGGATGACTTATTCAGTTGAGCAGCTAGCTCAACTGTACGTCAAGGAGATTGTCCGACTACACGGGATTCCCAAGACCATTGTCTCTGACCGAGACGGTCGATTTACTTCTGATATTTGGGGACATGTGCAGAAGGCCCTGGGCACGAAGCTGAAGTTTAGTACAGCCTTTCACCCCCAGACTGACGGGCAGACTGAACGAGTAAACCAGATACTAGAAGATATGTTACGAGCTTGCGCCTTGGACTTCAAGGGAAGCTGGTGTCGATACCTGAGCCTGGCAGAGTTTGCTTATAACAACAGTTATCAGGCTACTATCGGGATGGCACCGTACGAGGCACTATACGGCCGAAAATGCAGATCTCCTTTATGCTGGCATGAGAGTGGTGAAAAGAGGGAGATGGGACTCCAGACCGATATTATTGATGAGACCACTCAGGCTATAAAGAATATCCGCCAGCGGATAGAGACTGCTCAGAGTCGGCAGAAGAGTTACGCTGATAAACGACGTCGACCACTTGAGTTCGAGGTTGGGGATTCAGTATTCCTGAAGGTAGCCCCTATGAAAGGGGTGATGAGATTCGGAAAGAAGGGGAAACTGAGTCCGCGATACGTGGGACCCTACCAGATTTTGAGACGAGTAGGCAAGGTGGCCTACGAACTGGAGTTACCGCCAGAAATGGCGGCTATCCACAACGTCTTCCATGTATCGATGCTCAAGAAGTGTATCCCTGATGCGATTCAAATTATAGAACCCCCACCAGTGCAAGAACAGGAGAGCCTTAGTTCCGAACGCCGGCCGATCCAGATCCTCGATCGGGAAGTTAAAAGGCTAAGGAACAAGGAAATACCCTTAGTGAAAGTTCTGTGGCGGAACAAGCAGTTCGAAGAAGCCACCTGGGAACAGGAAGATACGATGCGATCAAAGTACCCGGAACTGTTTTAAGTTCGGGACGAACTTTCTATAAGAGGGGGAGGATTGTAACACCCCAAATTTGTCAATATAAAATCATGATAATGTATGAAAATGGTTATAATGAAATGATATAAATTTCATGCAATCACATGCTATGAAATGTCATGAATGCGTGAAATATTATATTCATGAAATATTATTATCATGAAATATTAGCATGAAATATTATATTCATAAAATATTATTATCATGAAATAGTATATGCATGAAACATTATCATGAAATATTATATTCATGAAATGTTATTATCATGGAATATTGTCATGGAATATTATATTCATGAAATATTATTATCATGAAATATTATCATGAAATATTAGATTCATGAAATATTATTAATATTATGAAATTTCATGATGGGCTTGGCTTAATGGGCTTTGATATGGGTTAGTGCAAATTGTGATAAAAAAAAGAGCTAGAAAGGAGGAAGCAAGGATTGAACCTTGAACCTCATAACCAATGAACCAAGCAATATTTCATGTAGAAGGAGTAAGGAACATGCTTGTTAAGTGTGTAAGAGTGAAGAGACATGTCCTTTCATGAGAAAAGTATAAATAAGGGAAGTTGGAATAACTTCCTTTTCTTCTCTTCTTCTTTCTCACTTCTCCCAACCGAAACCTCCATCATCTTCTTCTCTTTTTCCATTTTCGAAAACCTCATCCAAGGGTTCTAACCCTAGGGCAATTGCAAGGAGGAAAGCCCAAGTGTCTTTGCTTTCTACCAAGACCAAGGAGTCTTAGAGAAAGATTGGAAGAAAAAGGTTTTTACATACCCTTCAAGTGTAGGGTACCCTACGATTTTAAGAAGGTTAAAATCCAGCGCTAGGATGTAAGTATCCTCTCACCTGCAGTATAATGGTTTATGCATGATTTCCTTGTGTTCTTGTTTTGAAAAAAAAGGAGTTTCTCCCTTATAAGACTTTCGGCCACCACCATGAAGTAGGGCTTGGTTACTTCTTATTGCATGAGGAGATTCCTAGAAACTTAGGGTATACATGTAGATGGATTTTTCTTCATGGTGTCAAGAACAAAACCTAGGTTTGTCCTTGTATGGGTTTCGGCCACTTCCTAAAGGAGGGGTGTGGCAATTTTTCAATACATGAAAATAACCCTTAAGACTTAGGGTATACTCATATGTGATGTTTCCAAATTTTTGGAAGGACAAAATTAGGGTTTGGTACCCTACAAGGTTTCGGCCAACTCCTTGTAATTTAGGGTTAGTGGATGCTAACCCCACTTGAGGCTTAAACCATGTTTTAATTGTTAGCATGAAGTGTACTTGAGGTGTTTGTAGAAATGCTTGAATGAATGCTTGATTGGAAAATCAAACCCCTCACTTACAACTTTCGGCCCCAACATGGAACCCTAGCTTAGGGAAGGTCATTTACCTCTAATGAATGCCATGTTAATAGAATGCATGATAGGGATATATGTGTGATGAAGGTATGCTTTAAATGGATGAAAAAAAAGGAAATTCCCTTACATGTGACTTTCGGCCAACCCTAGTCCTAGGGTTGGGAAGTACTTAATGAAATCACGAAGCATGCTACTAATTATGTGATATGTGTATAATGTATGTGACCTATCTTGTTAGGTATAAAAGCATGCCTTATAGCCCATGGGGCACCCTGATGATATGAACATGATGTGTTTGATAATATGCTTAAAAAGGGATACTCTATTGAAACTGGGATCAAGAGCACCCAAATGTGTGGTGTGTCCCTAGGGGATCAAGAGCACCCGAATGTGTGGTGTGTCCCTTAAAGATGTGATTAAGAGTACCTTTAGGCATATACATATATGAGTAATTGCATGATAAATTACTTTACTTTGCAAGTTATGTACCCGACTTGGAAGGGGGTCGTTAAACAAATCCAATGTGCATGTTAACTGAAGGTCATGGCATTGGTAGGACGGAAGGGTCCTGCTCTAATTAGATTGGTGGCTCGCTACCCCAATTTATTAGGGAACGCGCTTGATGTGGTACTACAACTGGGCCCTAGATGATGATATGCTATTTTAAAGTACTTACCTTTATGGAACTCTTTGAAAAACATGTTATCATTATGTGATGATCTTGTTCTGTAAAGCATTTAGAAATGTTTGATATGATGCTCATGATTCTATCTTGATATGATCCTGTGCTGTAAAGCACTTGGAAATATGTGATGTGATGCTTATGATGCTTATAGTTCTGTCTTGATTACTGAGTACATGATATGATATATCGATATGGTTTTGCGAGTAGGCCCGGATTCTTACTAAGCATGTTTTGCTTACTAGTTCCTGTTCTTTTTCTTATGCTGCAGATAGCAGTAAGAAATACTTGAACTAAAGGAAGAGGCAGAGGGAAAGCTAGAGGATGTGTGTGGTGATGGCTCGGGAAAGGATGAAAGATTCTTATCTACCTTATTCATGTCGAGAATCTAAACTGCTTCCAATAAAAGATTAAAATTAGATTACTATACTCTGAATGTATGAAGATTATGACTACTCTACTATTGATTAAGTTAGAGATATGGAACCTATGTCGTGTAGATAGCACTATTAATGATGTCTAATTCTTGTAGTATGCATGCTGGGTAAAATGCTAGATACTTACTATTTCCTGTTGCTTGTGAATGCTTCTTTTGCATGTGTCTAAGACTAGATAACTCTTGCTATATTCCTATGTTCTATCTTGTCCAAACCCTGTTTAGATCAGTAAATTATGAAGTTAAATGATCTCTCTCTATTATGTTGTAATTGCATGGATGTTATGAAAAAAAAAAAGAAGAAACCTTGCTTGGTAAATTAGTCTTTAATAATGCCTGCTCACTACACTTCTTGTAGAATAATTGTTTTCTACTGGTTATACATGCTTAGCATGATGCTTGATATGAATGTATGGACCCGTAACCCCGCCTTAAGGGTAGATATAAGGGCGGGCGTTACACCATCATGCAATGTGGGCATGCTAATTTTCCAGATGTGCTCCATCCTGACAACATCGAATATGCTGGAAAATCACTAATTGCCCATAATAATGCAGCATGTAATATAAAATTAGTTTTACTTACAACATCATAAGTCAAGGATCCTACATTCCATAAATCATTCAACTCAGCAATCAGAGGTTGGAGGAAAATATCTATCTTCTCTTTAGGATTGGTTGGACCAGGAATCAATACAGTAAGGAACATAAATTCATCTTTCATGCACATCCATGGCGGTAAATTATACGGTGTTAATATCACTGGCCAAGAAGAATACTGTTATCCTGACTGACCAAACGGTTGAAATCCATCTGCAGAAAGTCCAAATCTCACATTACATGGTTCCATATGAAATGAAGGAAATGTTGGGGTAATCGACTCAAGTATGATCGGAAAGATCATGGTTTTGATGTGTGTGTGTCAGTATGGTTAAGGTTAGGGTGTTATGTTATTTTGATATGTGTGAATAAGTCTTCCAGGACTTCAAGGGTAAGAGCCGAGAAGAAGAGACGAGGGAAGAAGACTCTGAGGGCAAGCCGGGAAGTGGACTTCAAAGGGCACACGTGAAGAGTGGCATGGAGGCAAGCCGAGGGCTTGCGTGCGCATCCGAGGGACGATAGCCGGTGGAAGAGGACTTCAAGGGGCAAGCCAAGGGAGTGTACTTGAAGGCATACGTGAAGGAGGGTCTTCGGAGTGAGGAAGAGTGGTTTTGTAAGCTGGGCAGTCCACTAGCAATAAATCAATCGACTGCCAGCCGAGGACTCAAACTCACAGAAACATCAGTCGCTGGTCCAAGACCAGTTGACTGGTAAACCCAAAAAACTAGCCGTTGGCTAGCTGATTCGGTGGGACCAGTCGACTACCCCAGGGGCAGTCGACTGGTATCGGGCTGGATGGCTTTATGAGCTGTCCTTTACTCTATTTAAAGGAGGACTTTTGAGCAGGTGAAAGTTACGGTTCTTGAGCAGTGACTTCGTTGGGGAGGATACTAATATTTGTATCTAAGTGTTTACCATTACATGACACTAAGAAAATTATTTTCGATTATGTGTCTTCCGTTGGGGAAGTACACATGCTCTTCAATAATTTTCTATAATCTTTTCCGATCCAGTGATCCGCAGAACAAGCCTATCCATTATGGAGGAAGGCACTCAGAGCCGACGCGCGGGCTTGTTCGCATCACTTATCGGATTAATGGAGGCCATGGGACTCTTAGGATCCCTTTCCTTTGGCTTCTCCTTGGTCATGGGTGCCACTTGCACCTTCTTCTTGACCAATTTGAGACACTTACTCTTATAGTGTCCTTTTTCCCTACACTCAAAGCAAATGATATGATCTTTATTTTTACAAATTGAAATGTTTATACCTTTGCTTGTAGGGGTGACACTTTCTTCCTCTTCATTGACATTGGAAAATGATGTTGAAACCTCTTCTTGTTCCGGCGTCAATGTCAAATTTTGCTCCTCATCAACCCTTGAAGTGGAGGCTTCTTGAGCTTCATCTTAGGATGTTGAGCACCTCTCAACTTCCGAATCTTCTTCCTCCGATGAATCTCCCTCTTCGGATTTGTCTTAAATTTGTACAGTGGAGGGATCTTCATGAAGCCTTGCCAATTTGCTCCAAAGCTCTTTGGCATCTTGAAATTCCCCAATTTTGTCCAAGATGGTGTTTGGCAATAGATTGACCAAAAACTTGGTCACTTTGTCGTTGGCCTCGCATCTCTTGATTTGCTCTTCATTCCAATTGCTTTTCTTGAGGAGATTTCCTTTGGTACTTGTTGGGGCTTCAAACCCCTCCATTAAAGCAAACCATTTCTCTATCTCCATCATGAAGTAATTTTCAATCTTTGACTTCCAAAGATCGAAATTTGCCTTGTCGAATTGTGGAGGTGCTCGGGTGTCGTAGCCGAACTCCATTTTTGAAGTTGAACCCTCTTGATGATGACTTCTCGAAATTTGAGTTTCTTCCAACTTCTTCTTCTTCCTCTAGCTCTTGCCCTCTTGGCGATGAGTCCAAAGAAGAGCAACCTGGCTCTGATACCACTTGTTGGGACCGGTAGACAAGCTAGAGGGGGGTGATTAGCTCCGATTTGCTCCGTGATGATTTGTCGCGGCGGAAGACTCGAGCAAACGCTAACACAAAGGATTACTTGGTATACACCCCAGACGGGTGACTAATCCAAGGATCTACTCTCCTCACTCTCTCATACACTATGAAAGATCTCCTTCTTGAGGTGGAGAAACCTCTTACAAGCTTTCAATAAGATACAACAAGAATCTAAGCAAATACAAAATGAAATCTTATAAGATTTACAATGATAAACTCAAGCTTTGCTTTCCTTGCTATCTTCAAGCTTGTGATTGCCTCTAGAACCTTGGAAATGCAGCAGCAATATCCTCCAAGGCTTCCCTTGAATGGCACTGATGAAGGAGAAGAAGGGGAGAAGTGTTGCGGCTCAAAACCTGCGTGAAAACCCTTATACCCGACGCCTAGGGTTTCTGAATCGATTACCCAATCGATTACCACGTCACACTTAGCTGTTCAACGGCTAGTTTTCGAACCGTAATCGATTAGCCAATCGATTACCAGTGTCTTGAATTGATTGCCCAATCGATTCAGAGCCTCTCTGTTCTCTCGCGCAAACCTCAGTGATCGATTATCCCAATCGATCAAGAGACACCTTAATCGATTGACCAATCGATTAAGGGAAGGTTGAATCGATTACCCAATCGATTCAGCCACCTTCTGTTCTCGCAACAAACTCTCTTAATCGATTAGCCAATCGATTAAGTCCGACCTAACTTGTGCTCACAAGTCTAGGGTGTTGGAGCAATCGACCCTAGGATGGTCCGGTGTGACCATGGGTTTTGATGTTTGTGCAAAGGGTTTAAGTTAGGCTTACCCTTGTATTTGATATGCGTATATGGAGTGTGCAGGTTGTACAGGTACGCATATGGACCTGACTGAACGGCCTCAGTACGGTGAAGGATGGCATGGAGACAAGCTGGAGGCTTGTGTGCGCATCTGAGAGACCTTGGAATGCAGAGACGATGAGCTGATGGGCGC
>JAGFNQ010002934.1:23174-123447 GCA_024364735.1 Boesenbergia rotunda | reverse complement strand
GACTGGAGCGCGGGTTTTCAGCCCCGAGTCCTATTTAAAGGAGCTCGCTTTGGGGCTAGGGTTCTTGACGAAACTTGCTTGGATAGGGCAAGTTAGTAGTCTTGTGTGCTCAGGTTGTGTCCAGAGATTGTGGAGAGGTTTCTCCACCCACAAGGAGCGACACGTGATAGCCGGAGGGAATCCGGGGAGCGATCCGCCGAAGGATCAAGGGATCCGTCCACCTCACGGACTGTCGTGGAGTAGGAGCTTCATCTCCGAACCACGTAAATCTGGTTTGTTAGTATTGTGTAGTTGTTAGTTTAGTTTTTATTTGTATTTCCGCTGTGCAACTAACAACGTAGGTGAAAGAAAGCTCCGAAATTGCTATTCACCCCCCCTCTAGCTAGGGCAAAGATCCTAACAATTGGTATCAGAGCTAGGACCGCTCTTATTGGACTAATCGCCAAGGGAGCACGCGCTAGAGGGCAAGAAAGAATGGAAGACAAACTTGGGGATGATACCTACACTCCACCGGCCTACGACCATGAAGACTTCGGGCGTTGGAAGTCAAGAATGGAGATGTGGTTCATGATGGAGTGGGAGTGCATGATGGTGCTAGAGGAGCCATTCGAAGTTCCAAAGGACAAGCATAGAAAGAAGCTTCGTCCTAGGTATTGGACTCAAGAGCAACAAGACTACTCTAGGGCAAACAAGAAGGTAATAGATGTATTAATTAATGTGTTGCCTAACAATATTGTGAGTTATGTAGGTAAGTACCAAAATGCACATGAATTATGGAAAAAGATAGAAGAATTCCATAAAAATCCTACACAAGCCCAAGAGCTAAAGGAGAAAAGTCAAATGGCTCAAGAGGAGGAAGAAGTGTCAACTTCTTCAAGTGAGGAGGAGGAGCTAAGTGAAAAATCATCAACCTCCTCAAGAGAAGAAGAAGAGGCATCAAGTTCAAGAATTGAGGGGGAGGAGAGACCCTCATCAATTCCGGGTCAAGAGGAAGCTTCCACATCTTCCAAGGTTGAAGAAGTAGTCAATCTAGTTCCACCTCCACCAAGCAAGCAACAAAGGCCACATCATATGCTTTGGGTGCAATGAAAGGGACACTACAAAGATAAGTGTCCAAAAGGTAAAGGGAGGTAAAATCTAAACCCATTCCAATTTCGGTTAAATCTAACATGGGTTGTAGGAATAAAGAGGCTCAAGCTAAGAAGAAGAAAATTAGATGCTTCACGTGTGGAGAGCTAGGACACTACCACACAGATGTCCAATGAGTGGAAAGCTCAAGAAAATGGAGCATCTAAGGAGATGGGAGAAAGAAGAGAGAAAGAAGCAAAAATCACATCAAGGGAGAACTTCAAGGGTAAGGGAGGTAATCCCTAACCCTAGGGTAAAGTGCAATTCAATTTCAAGTTCTTTTTTACATTTTAGAAATAATGCAAATCATCCATCCATGAATGCTAAAATTAATGAACAATGTTTAATGGTGCATAATTTTGGATTTAGATATAATGATAGGAATAGGAATAACAAGGTAGATCATCATTCTAGAAAAAGCATGCATCATGATAGACCTACGACTTATGCACCTAAGGATCAAGGCATTAACCCCAAGAAGGGGAGACACATGCCTAGAAAGAATGGTAGGTCTAGAAATGTCGAAGGTGGACATGTGGACACTAAGGTCAAGAAATTAGAAAGGAAAAATCAAGCCTTGAGGGCAAGGCTTGATACATTAGAAAAGACCCTAGAAAGATTCAAGGTTGGATCAAAGGGCCTAGACCTAGTGTTGAGTAGCCTAAAACCTAACTATGATAGATCGGGTTTGGGCTATCAAGCTAAGACCTCCAAGGCCAACAAAGAGAAATGTGCTGGCAAAGCACATAAATATGGCAAGGAGGGTAAGTCCAAGGATGGCAAGTGGGTGCCATCCAAAGGAAAAAATAAGGACATAACCAAGGACAATGTGTCTAAGGTTAAGAGGGTCCACGGTGTAGGTCAAGAGTCACCGGTGGCACACCGGTGTGGTTTAGCACTTATGAAGTCACCTAGGAAGGTGGCTAGGACTCAGAGCTCAAGGGGGAGCTCTAGGAGCCTTTGGGGTCCATGGTAGATGGATCTCAAAAGGTTCTCCCTTAGAAAATTAGGTGAAATGTGCCAAAAAGGATTGGAAGACTTGGGTAAGTCTTAATTCTAGATTTTGGCACATCAAAAGGTGAGTTTTAGGGAGAAAAGGTGAAAATAGGGCTATAATTGATAAAATTGAGGTTTAATAGTGGAATACCATGTAACTCAATAATAAAAATGAGTTATGATCAAGGAGAAGAGAATGCATTGAAGAGAAGTGAGAATTAGAACTTCTTGGATGAGTTTATTTGATACACTTTGGAAGAAGTAGAGTTTTGTGCCAATCTTGGGATCCGGAGTACATTTATTTGGAAACGTATTTTTCCCAAGTAGATGTTGGCTTCACAAATCTCCCCACAAAATTTCAGATTTTTTGGAGATTTGTAGAATTTTTAGGGCATTTTTGAATTTCGGCCTGAAAACCTGAAAATCAGGTACCAGTCGACTGGTAAGTGACCAGTCGACTGGTGGCAGGCGACTAGCAGTCAACTGGGAGGTCGACCAATATCTCTGTACGCCAGAAAAACTGAAGGGCAGTCGACTGGGAATACCCCAGTCGACTGGAGGCAGTCGACTGGGACCATCCCAGTCGACTGGTCTCAAGCCCAGAAACATTCTGAGGTTTTGAGTCGACTGCCCCATGGGCAGTCGACTAGTCCGTAGGCTGAAATTGATAATGAGAATGTTGGCCAATCAGAAATTGCAAACTTGGTTATGGGATATGATTTAGGATTAGAATTCTCGGTTATAATTTTATAATCCTTGAAAGAAGTGTTATCCCATGACTTTATAAGAATTTATGAAAATCATTGAAAACCAAGGAAATTGATAAGTCTCCCTAGGAATCTAAGATTTAAAGGTCAAAAAGGAAGTTTGAGGACAATTTCATGTGTCAAATTAAGATGGGTAGATGTGACAAACACATGGAATTAGAAAGGAAGTTGGAAATTGATACTTAATGAAAAATACTTAAGAAGCTTAGAATTGTACCAAAAGTCAAGCACACTTGATATTTTCATGATGTCATTACTTTCTAGGATAGGGTATATCCTAGCAAGTGTGCTTGCAAACCTTTAGAGTTTTTAGAATGTTTGTGAGTTCATTTTGGCACTAAGGAAAAGGTTGCTTGGGAGCAAGCCTTAATGGTATCCAAAAGGGGAAGAACTCGGATATTGGGTTGGGGATAACTCAACATGGTGTTAGGAGGTTAAGTTGGGTAGAACTTAACCCTTTGAAAATGAAAATTAGGAGAAGGCATGGGTTAAGGGGGAGGTTGTCTCCTATTTTGCCTTAATTTTTATAAGAAAACTTTTGGGTTTTGTACCAAACTTGGGAATGGTGATGGATACATAGGTAGATGTATTTTTCCCAAGTAGGTATAGGCTCCACAAAGTTGTCCACGAAATTTGGGAATTTTTGGAGATTTATGGAATTTCTGGCGCGTTTCTGAAATTCGGCCAGAAAACTGATTAACAGAGTATCAGTCGACTGCCCTGGGGGCAGTCGACTGGTAAGAGGCTGATTTGGATATCAGCAGCTGGTTTGGGCCCAAATGACGAGGAACGAGTGTATGGGGGACTAGTACACTGTGAGTAGGATCATTGGGAATGTTAAGAACCAATAATTGGGTAACTATTGGGGTCTTTTTGATGTATGGCAAAGGGGGAGAGATGTTGGGTTTAAGTGGGAAACCAAACACATACCTTTGCTAGAAACCCTAGTTTTAGGGGGAGTTGAGATGAAGGGGGAGCATGGTTGCTTCATTCTCGGCGTAAGGGGAACCTTGGAGAGGTTCTTAAAAAGCCTTTGTAAGTCCAGTGTAAGGGGGAGCTTGGGAGAAGCTTTAAAAAGCCCGGATTGGTAGAAAATCCTAACTTGGAGGGTTAGGTGGGAAAATCCTAGCCTGGAGGGCTAGGTGTTAGAAAATCCTAACTTGGAGGGTTAGGTGTGGGATGCCTTGGGATAGGATCCATTTATGCATTGCATATGCATTCATTTAGCATGGTTTTTGCTACTTACTACTATCTTGCTTTCCTAACTTAAACGGATTGCCAAACATCAAAAAGGGGGAGATTGTTGGAGCAATCGACCCTAGGATGGTCCGGTGTGACCATGGGTTTTGATGTTTCTGCAAAGGGTTTAAGTTAGGCTTACCCTTGTATTTGATATGCGTATATGGAGTGTGCAGGTTGTACAGGTACGCATATGGACCTGACTGAATGGCCTCAGTACGGTGAAGGATGGCATGGAGACAAGCTGGAGGCTTGTGTGCGCATCTGAGGGACCTTGGAGTGCAGAGACGATGAGCTGATGGGCGCGGACTTCGAGGCGTACGTGAAGGGTGGCATGGATGCAAGCTGGAGGCTTGCGTGCGCATCCGAGGGACGAGGGCCGAAGATGAAGAGGGCGCGAAGGCAACAGTCGAGGCTGCGGAGGAGGAGTCAGTCGAGTCGTGAGGGTGCGAGTGCTGTGTGAATGTACTCGAGAAGTCCTAAAGGTCGAGTGCTGAGTGAAATGTACTCAGGGAGGCAAAACCCTAGGCTGGTAAGCAGGGCAGTCGACTGCCAGGTTGGCAGTCGACTGCAGGAACTCACAGAAAAACGGGTCGACCCAAGGAGGGTCGACCAGTTGACTGCCAGTCGACTGGAAATGGTTCCAGTCGACTGGTCAGTCGACTGCCCTAGGGGCAGTCGACTGGTGAAGTCTGAAAACAACTAAGAATTCGAACGTTGGGGTGTAACGGTCGGATTTTAGTTGTACCAGTCGACTGGCCCTGGGGCAGTCGACTGGTGGCGTGGTTTTCAGCCCAAGTCCTATTTAAAGGGACTCGTTTTGGGGCTGGGTTTCTTGACGAAACTTGCTTGGATAGGGCAAGTTAGTAGTCTTGTGTGCTCAGGTTGTGTCCAGAGATTGTGGAGAGGTTTCTCCACCCACAAGGAGCGACACGTGATAGCCGGAGGGAATCCGGGGAGCGATCCGCCGAAGGATCAAGGGATCGTCCACCTCACGGACTGTCGTGGAGTAGGAGCTTCATCTCCGAACCACGTAAATCTGGTTTGTTAGTATTGTGTAGTTGTTAGTTTAGTTTTTATTTGTATTTCCGCTGTGCAACTAACAACGTAGGTGAAAGAAAGCTCCGAAATTGCTATTCACCCCCCCTCTAGCTAGGGCAAAGATCCTAACAGTATGTGTATCTATCATACACCATCTCTGCATTATTGCATGCTGACCCACGCGGACGTTGTGGACGATGTCCTGACTGGGTACAGGTTGTCACAGCTCTACCCACGCGGACGTTGTGGACGATCCTGACTGGGACTAGGGGGTGACACATGTCATTGCACCAGGGTGCTTTATATGTTTGGGTCATGCACCATCCTTGCATTATTGCATGCTGACCCACGCGGACGTTGTGGACCATGTCCTGACTGGGTACATGTTGTCACAGCTCTACCCACGTGGACGTTGTGGACGACGATCCTGACTGGGACTAGGGGTGACACATATAATTGCACCATGTGCATACTTTGCATCGTGCATTGTTTGCTGCACTTGATTCTTGCACTTGTTTGACATTGCATATACTGGAGACTTATTATCCTGCTTATATGTCTATTGTTGTTCCATTTGGTATTTATTACCCTCTTTCCAGGTTAGATGGATTCAGGTATGTATCTACTCAGTATCTTCAGTACTTGTCTTTCCCTATTGTTGATATGAGACTGTATTGGTGGAACTCTTGTTGTTAGTATAACTTTCTATGCTTATCTGTTGGGTATTCGCTGAGTTATGGACTCACCCCATTGCCATATATTTTTATTTCAGGTTGACGTCTGCCAGGAGATCCCTAGCCGCCAGTCCCCAGCTCCAGAGGAGCTCTTTTTGGTTTTACTTTACGTTGTTTTGCGTATGGACCCTGTAGTATTTCCTATGCTTCCGCTGTTATGTTTTGAACATGTATGCACGTTTTATTTGATGGTATTGTACTTTTGAGTCCTATGTTGGACTTCGTTTGATTTTTGGTTTTGTTCCTGCCCCCTGGCAGCTCAGGTGAGTTCGGATTTGGTTTTTCGATAGTTATAATCATATAACTATTGTTTCTGCATATATCTGAGGCCTGAGGCCATTTAAACTGCGTGGTTGTGCAAATATATATATTGTGTGTGCTTTTGTATCTTGTGTGTGTATGTAAATTGTCCGCCGGACAGGGGAGGTGTTGTCCGATTCTCTATTGGATCAGCAGCTCCTGGGTCTCGGGGCGTGACATTTTTATTCTTTTGAAATGTTTTTCAAAAACTGTTCTTGAAACACCACTATCTTTTAAAATGTCTTTTAAAAATTGTCCTTGAAAAATTACTATCATTTGAAAATATTTTTTTTTCGAAAACTGTGCTTTCAGTTACTATCATTTGTGTTTTCGAAAAAGGCTTATGCATTAAAAGATTATCTTTCCAAAAATTACCTGCTTCTTTGATTTTGATAAACCCTAAAGACACAGAGGAGGTCTACTTAATAATCTACAAGGACTCCAAGGATGTGTCGAATTTAGGGAGAATCTAAGTCAAAAAAAAATTCTCTGACAAGTAGTTTTCAATTTTTTTTTTGAAATTATTAAATAATTCATTTGGTCTAAACCAAACCCTAAAGACTCAGAGGAAGAGTACTTGTGGTCAACAAGCTTCCTAGGATTGAGTCAAGTTTAGGGGGAGATTAAACCAAAAGAATTATTAAATAATACGTTTAGGATTGAGTCAACATTTCAAATTAATACGTTTTCGTGCACTACATTTTCAAAATCTTGTTGAAAACATAAATAGTCTGTCTTTCAAAATACTACTACTTGGTTTTTCAAAATTTGTGTGGCTTATAGAATTATTTCGAAATACTTTTTGAGATTATCTTTTACCTGAGTTTGGAAAATTTTCTAGGACACTTAAGGAAATATCCTTGTAATTAACAAGGTTTCGTAGGATTGTGTCAGGTTGGAAAGGTAACCAAGTCAAATAAAATACTATGCTTTCAAAACAATATTTTTAAGTACTTTCAAAATATCAGTCAAATACTTTTCTTTCAAAAGTACTTATATTTTTCGAAGTCTAATATTTTTCAAAAAGTACTTATATTTTTCAAAGTCTAATATTTTTCAAAAAGTACTTATGCTTTTCACAAATGCTAATATTCTTTTAAGCAGTACTTACACTTTTCAAAAAGGCTCAATCTATTTTTTTAAAAGTACTTCAAAAAGTACTTGCATATTTCAAAAATTCAAATTTTTTTTCAAAATTACATATTTTTCAAAAGTACAGATATTTTTCAAATACTAACATGTTTCAAAGAATAATTTTTTCAATCTTTTCAAAGTATCTCTCAAGATCATTTTCATAACATTTTTCAAAGTCTCTGTTAAGTAAAAATTCTTGTTATGAGTGCAATCTTTTGAAAAACCTTGTCTAAATTTTTCAAAGGTTTATACTAAGTACTTTCATAAAGACAAAAATGTTTTCATTATTGGTGCAAGTATTTTTTGATATATGACAAAGGGGAGAGTGAAAGCTTAAGTTAGAAAATTTTTGTTTCTTCCCAAGGGATCAATGAAAATCAAAGATTCTTTTTCAAAAAAAAGGGAGAGTGAGCCTATCTTAGAAATGTTTTTCTCCCAAAGATCAAAATATATTTTCAAAACTTAGATTATTTTTTTCAAGGTTTAGCCCTTTCAACCAATCTAACTTAAGATATTGTCAAATATCAAAAAAGAGGAGATTGTTGATGCAAGTTGCATCAGTGATGCTCTCCTCTAAGTGTTTCAATGTTTGACAATATACTTAAGTCAGTGATACATTGAACAACGGAAGGGTGAGTGAAGAAAACTAGACCAAGGTGAACCAAAGTCCTAGTTAACCTAGGCACGAAGTCCTGGTTCGAAAAATTGGGTACTAAGTCTTGATCATGGATTGGTCCTCCTCTAAGTCTTGATCTGACCTATTTCAAGTCCTGTGGGTTCACGTGGCTTAGGAGAGTACAAATATGCCTCACTTATTGTATTTGGATCTTCCCAGCATTGTTCCAAATGATTTGAAGCTTTTACTACACTGTGCCTCACTGTGATGTATTTGACTGTCTTTCCCAATAGGCTGTCAAAAACTTTGGGGGGCTTCCGGATGAACGAGCGAAAAAAATCTCCCTCTTGCAATCCTTGAGAGAAAGCGCTAATCAAAACTTCTGGGGTGGCCGTGGGCACGTCCAATGCTACCCCATTGAATCTCTTGATGTAGGCCCGGAGCGATTCTTTCGGGCCCTGCTTCATGGCAAACAAGTTGATACTTGTCTGGTGATGCCTTCGGCTACTGGCGAAGTGTTGGAGGAATATCCTCTTAAGCTCCCCGAAGCTGGAGATCGACCTGCTGGGTATCTGGTCGAACCATCGTTGGGCGGGTCCAGAGAGCGTCATCAGGAATGCTCGACACTTCACACCCTCAGGGTACTGGTGCAACAAGGCGGCACTTTCAAACTTCATGAGGTGCTCTTCGGGATCAGTGGCCCCAGCGTATTCGGGTATGGTGAAAAATCTGAGATGCCCGGGAACTAGCTCCTCTAGAATCCAAGGAGAAAAAGGGTTGTGTGCCCGTGCAACCGGCGGCGCGTCTGCTGGGGCTTTTCCCTTTTCGAGGCGCGGTCGGTGCGATTGACTAGAGGCGGAGACTTCGCCCGGCGCGGGCTCCGCCACGGCGACCCAGCTGTGGTCCACAGGTGGGAGGGAGGAGGTCGAGTCTCTCTCTGGAGGAGCGACCTTTCCTCAACCCCCTGAGGGATTAGGCGCCCCGGGCTCCTGGGGTCGAGTCGCCGGGCCATTGGCACGTGACAACCTCAGGGGAGTTCCTCGGGCCGAGGGCAGCTGAGAGGTGCTCGTACTCCTCGGGAGTAACGGTCATCATGACCCGGTTGGGTGCTTCCATCGTGCACTTCCAATCAGGCTAAGTGTCCCTCCTTCTAGCGCCAAATTTGATCCTATCGCGAGACGAGGTGGAAGTCTCAAGGGCGGGATGGTCTCCCGAGCAAGGTCGGGATCAACTATTAAGATTATATTCTAACCATTAAATCCTACCCTCTCAATCTAAAACTTAAAAAAAATAATAATAAAAACAAAGCGCAGGAAATCAACATTTTATGTATATATATTTCCAAAGTGTCGTTTAACCAGACAAATAGTTCATATATTTCACAAAGCAAAGCTAATTCATGATAATCAATCAAACAACTTAACGCCTCCGATTTCATCCTCGCACTGCCTCACGTTCTTCGCCATCTTCTTGTTGAACCCGCTCCGCTTGTTGCATACGTTCGTCGGAGGAATCAGGTAGCACGGTTCCGGCGACGTCGCCCAACGGCAGGCGGCGCCGTTTGACTTCCACGGCTTCAGCATCACCAGCGGCACGACCCCGCTAAGCCCTTGCGCCACGTATCCGAACGTGGAGCACGCCGTCGTCACCAGCTTGTCGCTAAAGCTCAACAGCACAATCTCCGCCATCGCCCTCACGTTGTGCCCTTGATCCTCCGTCTTCTGCTCCACCTCGTGCCCCGGCTCGTACACCGCTACCACCTCGCCGGTCGTCGTTGCCTGCTCGTAGTACATCGAACGGACCCTCTCGTAGTATCTCGCGTCCAAGCTCGTCATCAAAACAGCCTTCACTTTCGCGTCGCTATAGCTCTTTAAGCTCTTCTTTCCGTTTCCGGCAACCACTGCCGGCAAAACTCCCTCTTTCAACGAACAACCGACGATTTGGTTAAGCAAGTAATCGAAGGTGACGGGCTCGTTCTTGAGATTTCTAATTTGAATCCCAACTCTAGAGTCGGCCTTGGCGAGGTAGGCGTGGTAGTACCGCATGGCGTGGCCCCATACGTTGTTGCTGGGGTGGAGGAGGTATCGGACGAGGTGGTGGAAGACCGTGGTGCGCTCCGGGAACAGCCGCCGGAGCTCCTCCTCGTACTCCCGCACCAGGAACAGAGCCGGCACGAAGTAGTGGTCCGACTTGAGCAACACCCACGGCACGTGCCGGAGGTTCCTCTGTTCATCCTCGCAGAAGAACAACTTGTCAAACTCGTCGTAGTACCAGGGCAAGTGGAGGTACACGTACGCAGGCAATGCAGTGGTGGCGTTTAGCCGGAGCAGGTTGCCGTAGCTCCGTTGCGAGTCGCGGTCGAAGCTTTCGAGATTGCTGATGGGGAAGTCGGAGGGGAGGACCCAGGAAGTCCCCGGAAACGGCTCGCAGAAGAGATCTTTAATCTCCTCTGTTTCGTGAATCAGTAGCACTCTGTTATTGAGGAGGGCGAAGAAGAAGGAGGAGACCAAGCTGACGACGCGGTTGCCGAGGCCGTAGTGGGGGATCCAGACGATGTAATTGCAGGGGGAGGAGGAGTTGGAGGTGGAGGGGCGATCGGATTTAAGTTCGCGGATGGACTTCCGGTAGAGCTTGGTGCCGGGGGCGCATTGCTTGTGGAGGGCTTCGTAGCGGCGGAGGCGGGAGAGGAGGTAGGGGGAAGGGAGGTGAGGGGAGGGCGGGCGGAAGGAGGAGGACTGGAAGCGGCTGAGGCAGGAGGTAGGGTCGAAATTCGGAGAGAGGAGGCCTCCGAGAAGCTCGTCACTTGGTGGCGGTGGGGAATCCGGTGACGGCGTTGCCGCCGGCGAAGCTGCGAGTGCTCAAAATATAAAAGACAGAAGAAAAAAAAGGCAGCAGAAATAGATTGAATTAATGGCGCACAATCTGTATGCTGCCAAACATGCGAGAAACCAAACTTAAAGTTCTTCGTTAAAGAATTTTCGAATCACTAACAATCTTAATAAAAGTTATTTTCCTATAAAATGAAAGCACACAACATCATATCGAAGAAGATACAAAGGGTACTCAGTTTGATTAGAGAATCACATAATTAACAGAGATTAAAAGAGATTAATTTTCGGACCTATGTTCTCTGCAATCTTCTTCCTAATCACTTAAATTGACTTCGATTTACGTCTGTTTAACCAAATCCTTCTAATCCTACTAAAGCAGATCGAAATAGGTGAAAAGGCTAATAATCATATAAAGAATAAAAACTGCAACGATTTCATCAAAAACTCTTCCTTCGCAAAGAAACTAAATTAAAGCAAAAAAGATACTCTTTGAGTTGCAAAACTCAAAACTCAAAACAGAGAGAGAGAAGAACCGTGGCGACGATACCTGCTCTGTTTCCTCTCTGAATCCATCCGAATTGCAGCTTCTCATGAGCTCCAAGGAGGAAGAAAACAAGAAGTAAACAAGAAGCCGGAATGATCCATCGAATCCAAGTCTTCTTCTTCTTCCAAGCGATCACGTCCATATTGCTGTAGGACTCTGGCACTCTGCCCTCGCGGTTTCCTTTGCAGGGCGCTAAGAAGAAGGTCAACGTTCAACTGAAAGAAATTTTCATATCAACACATAATCGTCCTTATTTTGCAACCTGCCCCAGTGGGATAATGGAATAGAATGTAAAGGAAATGATTATAAATGAACTGAAATAAATGTTAGGTCCTTTTCGTGATTTGAAAATTCTAAGGGCACGCTCAAAAAACAGGCTAAATTCTCATAGTTAAATGAGATTTTTCTTCTGACTTCCACCTGAGGGAAGGAAGTATGATCCGTGCGGATAAAATATAGAATTCAATTAGAAAATTCATATTATTCCAAATCGACGATTATGCCCTCGAATATTGATGTAACTATTATTGAAATTATTATAATATTTTAGAATTTATTATACATAAATATTTTTATATATTTTTTATTAAAAATTTATTACACATAAATATTTTTATATATATTTTTTTTATTTTTTACCATGTATATAAATACAATTTTTATCATCATTCTGAATATATGAAAAATATATTTTCTCAATACTTTCTTCATGATGTCAAAGCTTCCGGCCTACGCCACAAAACTTAGCCACGCCTAGTCGTCATCCACTCTCTCTCAAAGTTTTTTTTTCCGGTTGCTCCTATGACTGCTCCTGCGGTTGCGTAGATCATCTTCAATGTTGTTGCTCATGCGCCTTTGAAGCTGGCTTCCTCCGACTATCTCTCATAACGTTCATAGTTCACGACTTTCCTGATTGGTCATGATTTGTTTGACTTTGTTGATGGTTCTCACTCTTGTCCGGACAAACTACATACTGTCAACTATGATCAGATTTCTAATCTTGCATATTCTGTCTGGATCCGCCAGGATCACCTCATTTTGAATGTTATTATTGAATCTCTTTCTCCGTCCTTAATACAGTTCATTATTGCCACTCACGTATCTCATGATGCCTAGAACACTCTTGCTCTCACCTATGGCACGCCCTCTCATGGTCGCATTACACAACTCAAAACACAACTTCTCAATCCAATCAAAGGCTCCTAATCTATAATTGAATTTATGTAGTTTTTCAAATCCAAGTCCGATGAACTGGCGCTCAAGAATGCTCCTCTTGACATTGAAGACCTCACCATCAAAGTTCTTCATGGTCTTGATGACGACTATAAGGAACTCGTCCATGTCATTCTAGCCCGGGATACTGCCATCTCGTTTGAGGAACTCCATGAGAAGCTCCTCAATCATGAAGCCCATCTCATCGCTCGTAAGGATACACAGATCACTCTTCCACCCACTGTCCACCGTGTCGCTCAGTTTACTGCCTCCTCACGTCGACCGTCTTTTCCACCTGCGGTGACTCATCCACCTGCCAGTGCTTGTCGCACTGGTTCGTGGCCCCTCCCGGCCACGGCAGCAACAACACTCTAAAAAAAAGATAGATTCGTTACCTTAACGACCCCCTAAAGCCAGCCTCATGAATATGGAGGGAGGGTCATGCAGGTACACAAACAACAAGCGCAATTATGGTGGAGCCGAAAATATAGCTTATCACCTCCTGGGGATCGACCCCTGATTATTATGCCAGAAATATCATGCGCCCACCATCTGTGATATGCCCTGGGGCAACAGCAGCACTTTCAAGCGCAAGACCAATGTGTCTCATGCACATATCTTGGATGTTGTCAGTTGTGCAATCATCAAGGTCATTCTGCTCAACGATGCCTTGATTTTTCATATAAGCCTACTTCTACTCCTGCACCTCCCACAGGCTCATCTCGTGATATTTATAGACCGTCTACTCCATCGGTTGCTGCTTACACTATGACATCACCCTCTTCGTTTGATTGGATCCTTGACTCTGGCGCCACCCATCATGTGACTTCTAACCTCTCCAATCTCTCTCCGCATGCTCCGTATATTGGTTCTGACGGTGTTGTTGTCGGTGATGGTGCTGGACTTCCTATTACTCATACAGGTTGTCTCTTACCACTCTTTACTCATTCTTTGAAGTTTCCCAATGCACTTTATATTCTACCAATTAATAAGAACCTTTTGTGCATTTCCCAACTCTACAAAACTAATGACGTCATCATTATTTTCTCTTCTTCTGCTTTTCAGGTGAAGGATCCTCTCACGGGGGCTATTCTCCATCAAGGTCTAATTAAAGGCGGTGCCTACTCTTGGTCTGCATCCACTCCTTCTCTACCACTGGTTCTCTCATCTTCTATTGCTTCTCTCCCCGTCTAGCATAATCGTCTAGGTCATCCATGTACCCGAGTCTTACGTAAGTTACGTTGGGAATCATGCGATCGGCAAGAGGGGATTGAATTGCCCCTGAAAAATAAAACTTGGATCTTTTATTTTACTTAACAAAGATAGAGATTAGTTTATAAGAAAAAACATTAACATGAAATAAATAATAACAAAAATGAAAAGAGGCACAATCAGTTACTTAGTTTGCAACCAAGAAGGTTGCTAATCTAAGGCAAATAAGCGCTCGTTCTCTTGATGTACTTCTTGGAGCGGAGAAACCTCTTACATAGATTAGAACTCAGAGGAAAATAGAAAATGCTCAAGAAGAGATTCATTACAAGTGAATTGATGAAAGTAATTGAGTTTCGGGGTCTATTTATAGCCTCGGTGAAAGTTTATCTAGTTGCTGATGTGATCCTACATTTGGCGCCTGAGTGCACATGGGCGCTTGACATGTAACTCCAAGGTTATCCTCATTGCAACGACCATGAACGGCTACTTCTGGATGAAGTTTGGACTCATGGGCACTTGTGTTGATTTGGGCGCTCGAGAACATGGGTGCCTGAGTCAATGAGGGCGCCCCCATTCACGGGCACCCGAGTTTGACTCAGGTGCCTGGGTTGACTTTGGTCAACATATCGTTGACCAATCCTCTGGTGTTGGGCTTCTGGGTGATCTCAGACCTTCCAGAGTTGGGTTCACCCAAACCCTTCTCTGGTCTTCTCCTCAAGTGTGTTTCCTCCCGGCTTCTCGTCCCTCGTACATCACACACGTCATTGTCACTCCATCGGCATACTCTTCCGCAGTCCTCCGCGTCCCTCAGATGCACCGAACCCATCGACTCCGTTCCTATGTCATCCTTCTCGACTGCTGCGTTTTCCACTCGACTTCTTGTGCTCCTAAGTTCCTGCACACTTAGACACAGAGTTCAGATACCAACAGGACCTAACTTGACTCGGTTGATCACATCAAAACTCACCTGACGTACTTGTAGGGAATCCTATGCGACATGATAATAAAATTCATAGCGGAAAAGGATCCCTCAAGTGATCTATGCGAAAGAAAATTCATACGAAGTTCATCTATCTAATAGATCTATCTAAAGTGTATACCTTTGAAGCATGCCCTTCGCTTATCCAGCTCATCCAAGGTACGCTGGATCTCTTGCACGTTCAAGTGTCCGTGTCTCTATGCGTATCCACACGAACATGATATCTCAACTTCGGAGAAGAACTACCTTAGTTGTGCCAGCAACTTGAGATAGTTCACAAAGACACCAAGAACCTCAAAGATGGGTTTCAACAAAAGAGGAAGAAAAGGAGGAAGAGAGGAAGAAAAATGACTAAGTCTAATCCAAAATGCAAGAAGAACTCTTTTATATTCATCTCATAAACATGAAGAGTTTTTTTGTCTCTTTAGCTTCCCCACATTAAAGTCAATAAAAGCCAATAAAACTAATGAAACACATGTTTCACATTTTTGACTATTCACCTTCTCTTCATCTAATGAAGAGAAATTCATTCATCTTCCTCTATTATTAATTATTAAACATTTTAATGAATTAATATCTCATTCAAATGTGATCGAGTCTAATCTAAATAAGTCTAACTCAAATTAGACTCAATCCCATAATCCAATTGGATTCACTTGAATCTAACACAATTAATCCAATTTGGATCAAATCTTAGTCAAACTACGATCAATTAATCTCCGAAGCATCGTATCCTTAGTGTGTGAGTCAATAGGTTCTCGTAACGTTGGCAATATGTCTAAACCGCTTTAGATACATAAGCAATGAGCGACATCTAGTAATGTATCATTGCTACCCAAGTGACGAGAAAGTCGAGATCCAACTTAACCTCCTTGACTATGACAATGTATGACCTTGTCCTTCTATCCTTGATATCTAAATTGACCAATGGGGCATAGACCGTGTCATCCTCGATATCAATCTTTGTGTTTGTTAATCCCCAAGTAGACTTACTCAAGCAAATGAGTTCAATATCTCATATTGACTTATTTGAGTATGGTTATGCGTTTTAATAGTCCTACTCGATTAAGGGGCCCACAAATATCACTCCCGTCATATGGGAGGGATAGATCCCATCTACATCACTCATATCCCTTTGCATAATTCATTGCATACCCAATGATCGTATTTATAGTTCACCCTATTACGGGTGACGTTTGATGATACCAAAGTACATAACTCCTTATGTAGGGAACAATAGTAACTTCATGTCTAAGAACTATTCATACTAATAGTCACATGAGAAAGTTTATGATACTCATTTGACAATCTATGAAACTTTCTCATGGCAGGTCAATCAGTACACATTCTCTAATGTATACTATGTGTCAACTTGATATCACATATCCATGACTTGTGAGCTCAAGTCATCAATTGACCTACATGTTATTCTTCATACATTAATATTATCCCTGAATATTAATGTTTGACTAGGAATGGTTTAGTGTAGTGTTCTCTACATCATCTCATTATTGATTCAACCAATCAATATGATGTAGATAAAAATCTACTACCCAAGGACATTATTATACTTAATTATTTGACACAAATATAAAGTAAATATAATAACCAAATTTTACCTTTATTAATAATAGAATATGATACAAAAGTTCTTAGTCAATCATCACATAATTGGCTCTAGAGCTCCTATAATAGTACTTACAAGTTAGTCGTGTCGAAGTCGTTGTCTTACTTTGCTTATTCAGTTCGTCATTTTCATTGTAATTCTTGCCAATGCAATAAAAGTCATAAATTACCTTTTCATGACTCATTTCTCTCTTCACAATTTCAACTTGATCTAATATTCCCTGATGTTTGGACTCCTTCGGTTCTTTCATATGATGACTATAAATATTATGTTATATTTGTTGATCATCACAATAAATATATTTAGTTATATCCCTTAAAACACAAATCGAATGCCCTTTCTGTATTCCAATCCTTTAAGTCTCTTGTCGAGAAACGGTTTAATTGTTCTATCCTTATCTTATATGTTGACAATGGTGGTGAATTTCGTACACTAAAAGAATTTCTTAGTTTACATGGAATTTCTCACTTGACCACTCCCCTTCATACTCCTGAATATAAAGGTTTCTCTGAATGTCGTCATCGCTATATTTTTGAAATCGGTCTTACGCTTCTTCATCATGTGTCTGTTCCTATCCCGTTCTGGCCCTTTGCCTGTGTCACTGCCACCTATCTTATTAATCGACTACCCAAACGCAATCTCTCTTATAAATCTTCCTTTGAGTGTCTCTTTGCCTCCCTACCAAATTTTCCAAACTTTGCATTTTTGGTTGTCTCTGTTATCCCTGGTTTCGTCCCTATGCTTCTCATAAACTTGCACACCGATCTTAACCTTGTGTCTTCCTTGGTTACTCTCTTACGTAAAATGTTTATCTGTGCTATGAGTCCTCTTTTGGAAAAATCTTTATCTCTTGTCATTATATTTTTATTGAGTCTGAATTTCCTTTTGCCAGTGGTGGTTCTAGTGTTGGATCCTTTCCTGGAACACTGCTTAGTATACCTCTAGAGGATTCCTGTGCTGCCAATTCTTCACCTTTTTGCTCCTTTAACCCGTGCTCCATACCACTGATTATTCACCAGGCAACCTCTGCCGAGCCTCCACTTGTGAACCTCTTCTTGTCGAGCCTTCGCCTGTAGTGCCAGCCCTAGCAGTAGGTCCACCCTGTCTTGCTTCTCCAATTCAACCTACTTCTGGCACCAACAAGCCCCAGCAGTAGGTCCACCCTCTCTTGCTTTTCCTATTCAACCTACTTCTGGCACCAACATCGATCCTATGGTAACTCGTTCCAAAAACAATGTCTACTGGCCTAATCTTCGCTTTGGTCTCACCTCTATCACTGACACTACTCCGTCTGAACCTACAACACATATTGTGGCTCTCAAGGATCACCGCTAGCGCGCAATCATGTCTAAGGAGTATGATGCTCTCCTCTGTAATGGCACTTGGACTTTGTCCCATCTGATATCGCTCAGAATGTCGTTGGTTGCATGTGGGTGTTTTGACTTAAGCGAAAGCCCGATGGTTTTGTTGACTACTACAAGGCTCGTTTAGTTGCTAAGTGATTTCATCAGCGTCCAGGTCTTGACTACACTGACACTTTCAGTCCTATGGCAAAGCCCACTACTGTCCGCCTTCTCTTGTCTCTTGCTATTTCCAATGGGTGGTCTCGTCGTCAGATAGATGTGAATAATGCATTTTTTTTCAAGGTCAATTGGATGATTGTGTTTATATGGCTCAGCCACTCGAGTTTGTTGACTTTGATTTTCCATCTTATGTCTGCAATTAAACAAAACAATTTATGGTCTCAAGCAGGTGTCACGTGCATCGTACACCACGCTTCATCGTTTTTTAATCAAGTTTGGCTTCACGACCTCTCTTGCTGATACTTCGTTATTTATTGTCCGATCTAGAGGTATCACTATGTATCTACTTGTCTATGTCGATGATTTAATTCTTACAGGGAATAATGTCGGTGCCCTTCAAGTATTCATTAATCAGTTGGGTGCTCAATTTTCTATCAAAGATCTTTTATTTTCTTGGTGTTGAAGTTGTTTCCTCTCCAGAGGGTTTGTGTTTCTCTAAAAAAAATAACTTCTTGATATTCTTACCAGAACTAACATGGCAGACTCGAAACATGTTTAGACACATATTGCCACATCTTCATCTCTACACCTCTTTGATGGCTCGCTTCCTATAGACACTACTGTCATGCCTCGAGACCAAAGGAGCACCTGATCCAATATAAAATTGAATAGCATCTCCTCTGTACGGTGAATAATTTAAACATACATACAACCCAATTCCAAATCAAATTCCACAGAACCATCACCAAACCATAGAGCAAAATCTAGATTCGAACAGAAATCCAACTCCATGTCAAAATCCAAAACCAAGATCGAAATTAGTAAGAATAACCCATTCAAACAGCAATCCAGATCAGAACCTAAGCTCCCATAACAAGCCCTCACAACCTAATCCAAGTTATAGATCTAGCCAAAAACCAACATCAATCCGAAACACGATAATCACAAAACAAAGAAAATCCAGCAACAGTTCATCTACTCTACCTTTACAGGCTTATGGAAGAATAACTTTTACCTCACTAAAACCTTGACCAAAGCACATATCCAAATTTGATGGACATTATCATCTTCCACCTCTATCACTATCCTTCTCGATCCCCAAATTAGTGCATGTGCATCTTGCCCCTGGATTAGTCAGTGATGCCAAAGTTACAATCTAATCTGAGGTGCAGTCATTAATACCAAGTAACCACCGAAAATATCCTATACCAACCAGTATTCGGCTTGCCTCCAATTGGCTTCAGCAGCAATCGATAGTCAGTGGTTTACTTGGCGATAGATGACACCCAAACCACCCAACCCTAAATAGAGGGCTCTAAGGCTTGACGGAGGGAGGCGGATGGCAGCGAATCCTCAATCTCCGACTTAGCGAGAAAACCTGATGGAAGCCAAGGAAGAGTCGTGGAAGTGCAGTGTTGGCTTCGACATTCATTTGATCGGGCAAGGAGTTATCCATAGGAAGAATTAAGGAGTGGGCTTAAAATGGGTTATTAACTTTTGTAATTTTGCACCTAACTTTTAAGTTATTAAAGCTTGACCCCTAGTTTAAGCTTTGTTGTTGTTTATCCCTTCAACTAAAGTTTAGGATAATCTATTTGTCCAAATCTCTTCCCTAATCTATAAATCCTAGTAAACTTTCGATTTTTTTTTTTGAAATGTTTTCTAGACCGCGTCTGAAGTATTGTATTTAATAGCTACTTTGTATTGCCAGATAGTTGGTAGTTTGTAGTATCTTTCTAAATATTATCTTTGTTGTTAATAAACTATCTCAATTTATGCATACTCCATCATCCCTCCATTGGGGGACGGTTAAGCGCCTGTTGCGCTATCTTAATGGTACATGCTCTTATAGTCTGATTCTCTGATGACACTCTTCTCCCTCTTTGTTTGCAACTGTGATGCAGATTGGGTCATTGATATTGATGATCGTACGTCCACGGGTACTTGTATTGTGTTTTTGGGTTCCAACCCAATTTCCTAGAGCTCCAAAAAGCAGAGTTCTATTGCTCGCTCGTCTACTGAGACTGAATATCGTGTCATTGCCTCTACTGCTGTGGAACATCAATGCGTTCGATCTCTTCTTGATGAACTGGATATGGACAAGTGACCTGTACAACTTTTATCTATTGTGATAATGTTGGAGCTGCTTATCTCTGCGCAAATCTTGTATTTCACTCATGCATGAAGCACATTGCTTTGGATTATCATTTTATTCATGAACTGGTTTAGAGTAATAAAGTGTGTCTCTCATATCTCATCGTCTGACTGGTTTGCTGATTCTCTGACAAAACTACTTTCTAGTGTTCGACTTCATCTTCTCTGTTCCAAGATTGGTGTCTCTATGAGTCCTCCATCTTGAGAGAGACTATTACGATATCTTGGAATTATTATAATATCTTAGAATTTATTGTACATAAATATTTTTATATATTTTCTTTTATTAGAAATTTATTACACATAAATATTTTTTATATATATATTTTTTTATCTTTTTACTATGTATATAAATATAGCTTGTATCATCATTCTAAATATATTAAAAATATATTTCCTTAATACTTTCTTCAATAATGAATAGATTTAAGATTTTAATCTCAATTGTGATGTACTGTAAAGGTTTTTTCTTTATGTAAAAAGTGAACTTAAGAATATTGACCGTTTGGATGGAGTTTGATGAACACTTTCTGATTTACACGGATAGTCGGTTAGAAATTTTTATGAGATCAGATTGGTCACTTTTAAAATTAATCGATTTAAAGAGCTAGATATCTGAATTATAAAAAATAAAATTAAGAGAATAGAAATTTAATTTTTTTTTTTAGGGGTAAAACATTCTACTTAAATAAAAATTTAAGAGAATTATCTGAATCTTCAAAGTAAGATTTTTTTTAAAAAAAGTATAAAATAAAAAGAACTGGATCAAATGTTTGAATTAGTGTAGAAGTGAGATTTGAATTTTTAATTTAAAAATAAAAAAATGAAAATTTAAATATATTAAGATAAAATTCTTAATTAATGATAAAATAGTATTGTATTGTGATTTATAATATAGTAAAGTACATGATTTGTAATATAAGACTAATACAAAAAATTATAGAGAATTTTTTTTATCATATAGAGAATAATAAATTTTTTATTTTTGATATGAGATTAATATGGTATATTAGAAATTAAAAAATCTTATTCTATTCGAGATGCCCTAAGGCTAAGTCCCATGTTTGGTAATCTTCAAGGATTTGAGGTTATAAAATGTTAAGATTTTAAAATCCTCACGATATTTATTTTGATAATTGTAGTGTTGAATAGAGTCATGAGTGCGGATAAGATAGTAGATGAAGTCTTCGTCAAGGTTTTATTATAAAGAAATGTAGTTGTTGTTGACAATTTGATAAAGAAAAGAAACCTTTTGAGATCAAACTACATGTGAAGTTGTCGACAAATTGATCAAGGAATTTTGAGTGTGACACAATGTGGCCCTATTACCCTTTGAGGCAAAAAATTATAAGTACAATTTTAAAATAATAAATTATTCATCCTAAATAAAAAAAACTAATTATCGAATAT
This sequence comes from Boesenbergia rotunda, assembly GCA_024364735.1. NCBI lineage: Eukaryota > Viridiplantae > Streptophyta > Magnoliopsida > Zingiberales > Zingiberaceae > Boesenbergia > Boesenbergia rotunda. Next base: position 102,000 of record JAGFNQ010002934.1, on the reverse strand, counting down.
TTAAATTATTTAATATTATGATGGTCCAATGAGGTAGTGCTACATTTGGCGTTGAATCTCCACGTGTCCTTTGCTAAACTTTCGTTGTATTATAAATCAAATCGATGAAGTTCACTCCTCGCACCTCTCCGCTTCCCTTCCTCTCTTGGCTTAATCCTTCTCCGATCCATCCAATCCTCGTCGGGGGCAGCAATCGATCGATTCATGGGCGGATTCACCAGGAAGGGGTACGAGTTCCTCTCCGAACTCGGTCTCGGCCCACGCAATCCCGGATGCTTCGTGAACGGCGCCTGGAGAGGCAGCGGCCCCGTCGTCGCCTCCCGCAACCCCACCAACAACCAGGCGAGTTCCTTCTCCCCTTCGATCGATGAAGGGGGTTCCTTTTTACCCCGTTGATCTTCTTTTTTCATGTGATTTGGGGGTACTTGATTCAGGTTATTGCGGAGGTGATGGAGGCGTCCATTGAGGATTATGAGGAGGGCCTGCGGGCTTGCGCTAATGCAGCTAAGATCTGGATGCAGGTTAGGGGCCTTCTAGTAAAGGGAAGCTAGATTTAGCTTCTTGCTTGCATGAGAGACGAGATCGACTAAAAGCTACGGGTTTTGGAGTTTTTTTTTATAATCGTATTAAAATGGTTGGTGGTTAAAGAGATAGCTGCGTCTAGATATTTCGGCTAGCTTATCGTTATGCACTTTTTGTAGTTATACGTCTCTCAAACAAGAGTGTTCTTAATTTTAATTGGTACGTAGGATTTTTTAAGTCCGTTGGGACATGATAAATTGTGTAGGTTTACTGTCATATGTAATTGTTTGCAGATGGTATTTACTTGTTATCAATCTGTTATGGCACTAGTCCTAGTTCTCATTTCTTAGCTTGTTCTTTCTGTTGTGAGCTGAAGCGTTTGATTTATAATGCTTAACCAGATTCCAGCACCTAAAAGAGGGGAGATTGTTAGACAGATTGGCGAAGCACTAAGAACGAAGCTGTACTACCTTGGTAGACTTGTCTCCCTTGAGATGGGGAAGATACTTCCTGAAGGGATCGGGGAAGTTCAAGTAAGGCATATTCTGTTGCAGTACTATATTCCTTGCGTCACAGAGTGCTAACATAGTTGCCACACGGACTTATAGTATCATCATCGCCTATTTTCTAAGCTGTTTCTTAGTATGTCAATTCCATGTTAAGGTTCCATAACCTTCCTTATGTTTGATTCTATTGAAATGTATTTTTAGTTATAGAATAGGTAAATATGGCACTATTCTCATAGCTATTAAGTAGCCGTGGATATTATTATTTGATTAAATTCATTTATAGAACTGTAATTTCATATTTGCATATTTTTTAACCTTTATACAGGAAATCATTGACATGTGTGACTATGCTGTTGGGTTGAGCCGCCAGCTAAATGGATCTATCATACCATCTGAACGTAAATTCCTCATTTTAATTCTTTTCAATTTTCTTTAATTTTACCCTATTCTTAGCAATCTTGACAGTGAGAAGGCTTGATCATAAATGATGTCACATCAAATACTCTTTCTTTGTCTTTATACAAGTCAGTGCACCTTCAGACCCTGTAGTTTTATCCATTTGCAATAAAAGGTAGAATAGTTAACCAGATGCACGCATATAAGCATTCTAAAGATAATATTATCATAATAGTGATACTATCTATTAGAATATTATAAATATAGCTAGGAATAATTTGATTTATCCTAATTTGTATTTTACCTAAAATACAAATTAGTCCTTAGAATAGAATCCTGATTTATTTCCTAGAATAGAGTTCTAATTATTTCTTAGAATAGGTTCTAACTTTGTATATAAATAGGATTTATATCTTGTAATATTTGATGAAATGAATTCTTTAACATGGTATCAGAGCGCAAGGTTTAAGTTTTTCTTTTACCCTAAAATTCTCTTTTACCCTAAATCTTGGCCGATCCGTTTCTTGTTTCCCCTCTCTCCATGTGACGTTGTTGTTCTTCTTCTTCACATGACACTGTTGTTCTCCAGAGAAGCCAAAGTAGTTGTTTTCCAGAGAAGTCGAAGCTGTTGTTCTTCTCCTGCACGCGTCGCGAGCTCCGGCAACGTGTCGCTCTCCACACGTGATCGTGTTCTCTCTGCACCCGATCGCGTTGCTCCTCACGACCTGCTCGGCTCGCGACCTCCATCTTCAAGTGCGTTGAAGACTTCTTCCTGCACACAGTTGCATGTCGTGTACTGTTCTCCGTAGTGTGCTTTCCTCCATCAAACGCCGAAGGCTCCTCTGTCACATGCGTATTCCGGCACCTATTCCTGACGCCAACAACCTCTCAACAACCCAAAACTGATCAATAGCTACCTCTGGCACTCCAAAGCCGGATATCTCAATCTTTACCAACCACATTATTGCACCGCTCTCTTCCGAGCAGTTGGATGGTAAGAACTACTCCTCTTGGGCCTCTCACATTGAGCTTTGGCTTGTTGGACAGGATTATGAGACACATCTCGCCCAAATCGAAGGGGATTCTTAAGTCACCGATCGTCTTCAGTGGAAAAAGGTTGACGCTCAGTTGTGTTGTATTATCCAAACCATAATCCATCCATCTCTTAGGGATGTCTTCCGCACTCACAAAACTTGCAAAGTTGTTTGGTCATAGACTCAACAACTCTTTATAAACACATCTCGGCGACTCTATCAAGTTTGTGAAGATCTCATGAACATTCTCAGTGTTCATCAGATTAAGGATTCTATGTCAACTTATCTGGGTTCGATCTCTAGCCTTCTTAGTGACTTCAATGAACTGCTTCCACCTGCGGCCACTCCTATTGCAGAGCTTGAAAATCGGAAAAAAAAATTATATCTCTGGTTTTATATGGTCTGTCCACAGATTATTCTCATGTTCGTAATCAGATTCTGGGCAGCCTCACAGAAGCTACCATGGACAGTACCTGGGTGACTCTCCTTCGTGTCCCTGCCAAAGTCTTGACTTTACTGCCTTCCGTTCCAGTTGACTCATCAGCTTTGGTCTCTCGAAGCAACACTAGACCTTCACCCCGTAAGGGTGGCAAAGGACGTCCTTGGTGTGATCACTACTACTGACCAGGACATACGATTGATAAATGTTGGAGTCTACATGGTCGACCCCCTCGTGCTACTTAGATCGTCCAGAGTTCTGTCATTTCTTCAACTTCCACTTTACAGTTGCCACCGAATTTGACCCCACCGCCTTCCCATTGTTGTCACAAGCGCAAGGCGCAAAAAAGAGCTCAAGGGTCTTGGGGCTTAAAGCGCAAAGCGAAGCGCCAGCTTAAAGCGCAAAGTGAAGCGCGGGCTTTACGAAAAAAAACGTAATAAACAAAAAGACTATTATATCTATCAAAAGTCTTTGAAAATGTCTTTGAAAATCCAAATGACAATAACAACTTGATAAAGCTGTAGATTATTCAAAAAACTAAAAATAAATCAAAATTCTGAATGGATGCTTAGATGAAATATCAAATATCAAATATCAAAATCATCATCTTCTTCATCTTCATTATCCAAATCTATGTCATCAGCTCCATCGCTTGATTTGTATTTATCGGTATCTTCTTCTTCAATTTCATCATCAATGTCAATCTCTTCTTCATCTATAAGACTAGTTTGAGCCGAAATTTATTTTCTTTTTGCTGAAGCAAATGATGATGCTCCTTTTGAAGAAGATGCATTTCTAGATCGAAAGCCATATGCACTTTCACCAACCCCAGATGCTCGTGCTATATCACTCCAACGCAAATCTTCACCTTCAAAGACAAAATCATTTTCATTGTCTTTATCATTGTCATCTAATTTTCCCAACAACCATTCATTACTATCATCTATCTCTGACAAAGAAATAGGATCAATCTTATCTCGCATGTCATATCTACGCCTCAAAGCTCTATTGTACTTGATATATACCAAATCATTGAATCGTTGTTGAGATAACCTATTTCTCTTCTTGGAATGTATCTATAAAAAAAAGAAATTAAGAAATCAAACGTTAAGTCCATAATATAATTTTTAATAAGTATTAAAAAAAACTCTAACTTACATGTTCAAAAACACTCTAATTACATTCACAACCAGAAGCAGAGCATGTGAGGCTTAAAATCTTCATTGCAAATGTTTTTAATTCAGGCGTTGATGCACCATAAGAAGACCACCAATCAGCTTGAAACACAAAAACATATAAATTATAAGATTAACTTTATTGTAATGATATCATCCAATACTGAAATATCACAATAAATTATTTGCAAATTTACCTGGTGATTTTAAAGTTCTTTGTCTGATAGCCATTAGCAAACCAAAGTCCTGCCTTCTTGTACTTTTCCAATTGATTCGTGATCTGATATTGTAAATCCTCACCTCTCACCAATTTAGATATGCACTTGTACAAACCCTCCATCACTTCTGTATCATTTTCTATGTCAAGGTTTGAGTAAAAACATTCTGGATTCAAGAAATATCCCGCTGTGTGCAAAGGTCGATGGAGTTGAATGTTCCATCTTTTGTCAATGAATTCAAAAACACTTAGATATTTCTCTTCATTATTGTTAAATGACGCAGCAATAGCTTCTTTAGCTATGTCCATTGACTCATAAATATAACCCATAGGAGATCTTTTTTCACCATATACCAGTCGCAATACTTTCACCAATGGGCCACCAACTTTTAATGCAAAAATCATAAATTTCCAAAAAGATGACATCAATATCACTTCTGCTACACGTTTTCCTGTAGCCTTCTTTGAAAATTGACTATTTGCCCACTTTTCAGATGTAAACATCTTTCTCAGATTTGCTTGTTGTACATGAAACAGCTTTAAAGTAAAAAAAGCGGTTGCAAAACGTGTCTTTGCGGTTCTTACCATGTCTCTCTGTCCAATAAACTCTCTCATCATGCTCAATACTTGTGGTCTGTTATAAATATAATCATTCACCATTAACGTCTGTTCATGCAATTTTCAAAGATAAGGAATTTTGAATATATCCTCGAGCAACAAATCTAAATAGTGAGTTGCACAGGGAGTCCAGTACAAGTGTGGAAATCGATTTTCCAAAAGACGACCTGAAAAAATAAAATTAGTCAAAAAAATATCCAATTATCCAAATATCCAATTATTAATTGAAACTTGAAAGTAATATATATTTAAAATATTACCTGCACTGACATTGCAACTTGCATTATCTGTTACGATCTGAACCACATTTTTTTCTCCAATGCGATACACAAATTTAGAAAGTAACTCAAACATCTTGTCAACTGTGTGAGAATAGCCTGAAGCATCAACTGATTCAACAAAAACACTTTAGGACCGTTTACCAAAAAATTTATAAGAGTCCTACCCTTTTTATCTGTCCATCCATCTGCCATGATTGTGCACCCAAACTTAGCATGATCTTCTTCGTGAGATTTGAGGAGCAAGTTTGTATTTGTCAACTCTTTCTTTAAATACTTAACTCTCACTTCATGATATGATGGAGGTTTCATCCCAGATCCAAATTGTCCAATAGCTTCAATACAAGACTCAAAAGAATCATATTTAACAACATTGAAAGGAATTCCAGCATCATACATCCATCTTGCAAAATTTCTCAACCGCAATATGTCTCAATTTCTTTTTATTTTCATCAAATTGTCCTTTGTTTTTTGCACGTCTGTGTTTGACAATTTCATCAACATCTTTCATAAATTAAAGATTAATAGGTCCAGTTTGTTTGCTCTTTTTACCTTGGACCTTAGGATAGATGCTTGAATCAGATATTGGTCGTTTTCCTTTCACTTTAGTTTGATGATCATCTTCATGTTCTTTCAAATTTTCCAAATTATCAATATCATCAAAATCAGGAATATCATCCATTTGATTTTTCAAATTACTCTTTTTTTGCATGAACTCTCTAATTTCTTCATTAACATGCTCGGGACATTTCGGACAAGCTTTCACATTTCTATTGCCTCTAACCAAATGTAGCTTGTGTCGATAAATTCCACCATTTGTTATTTTACCACAAAAAATACAAGTGACAATATTTGGATTTTTAGGATCTGAACATGATGCATAACTCCAAGTAATATCTTTTCGAGTAGATGGAATTACTGTATTTGACATGATTTAGAATTAAGTCGAATCAATTCAATCAACACCGCTGAAAATTGAAATCAATAACAATAATAATCAATGAATAACAAAACATATATATAAAACTGGAAAAAAATTATTATCAAAATATAAATCTGATTTATATGAATTAATTAAATTTATTATGATTTTTATTTTAAAATTTAAATATATATTTAAATATGAATTTTTAATTTAAATGAATTAATAAAATTTATTAGAATTTTTATTTTAAATATATTTAAAATTTTTTAAAATGTGATTTATTATAATCAGATTTATAAATTAAACTCAATCTGATTTATTATATATTTAAAATTTTTTAAAATCTGATTTATTATAATCAACTCAATCTGATTTATAAATATATTTATATATTTATTATAATAAAATTTATTTTATATATTTATTATAAATCTGATTTAATTTTTTCATCTGATTTAAAATTTTTAATGAAGTTTTTGTTAATTAAATATACTTAAATGAAGTTTTTAAAATCAGATTTTTATATTTAAATATATATTTTATAAATTTTAAATCTGATTTATATTACATAATAAAATTTAATAGAATTTTTTATTTTAAAAATATTTTTAATATATTTAAATTTATTTTATATGAATTAATAAAATTTATAAGATTTTTTTGAGGAATTGTTTGAGTTTTTGAGGAATTGTTTGAGTTTTTGAGGAATTGTTTTTTAATTAATAAAAAAAATTAACACCGGCGGTGCTGGAAGCATCGCGGGATGCCTCCGGTGCCGCCGGAAGCAGCGTCGCACGCCTCCGGCGGCGCCGGAGCCGTGCAATGTTGCTTTTGGCGTCGCTGGAGGCATCCTCCGACGCTTCCGGCGTTGCTGGATACTGTTTGCGGTGTCCAATGGCGTCGGAAGCGTCACCGAACGCCTCCGGTGGTGCTGGAAGTGTCGCTGGACGCTTCCGGCGTCACCAGAGGTGTGCGATGTTGCTTCCGACGTCGCTGGAGGCGTCCCGCGACTCTTCCGACGCCGCTGGACACCGCAAACAGTGTCCAACGGCGCTGGAAGGGCCGCCGGACATCTCCGACCCTGTGTTTGGACTAGAGGGGAATACCTGGAGTTCCTGGACGGCTGGAGTCGTTGGACGCTGCGACAGACCAAGCGGCGGCGAGAAGCAGACGAGCAACGGCAAACGTCGGCGATGACGAGAGGAAGATAAAGAGGCCAAAGAGAATTAGTGATTTAAACAAAACAGAAGGCAAATTTGGAAAAAAAAAATTTGCCAAAGAACGCGTCGCGTGTCGTGCAAGAACGCGTCGCGCAGCGAAGCGCCGCTTCGTCGATGCCGCTCGCTTCCGCGTTCGCAGAAGCAGCCTCGCTTTGCTACGCGTTGCGCTTAAGCGCGCCAAGCGGACGCTTTTGATTATTGTGCACCTTCCTATGACGACTTTTTGAAATGGTATGAGGATTGACAGGTTTCTGATTCCACTGCTGCCATTGCACACTCTGGTAATTCCTTTGCTGGTATATCTCAATCTTCGGATCCCTGGGTTCTTGATTCTAGGACCTCCGATCATATCACTGGTAATAAATCTCTTTTTCCTTCTCTCACTACTTCCGGTTATTTACCCTTTGTCACCATGGCAAATGGTTCTCAAACTCAGACTCAGGGTGTTGGTATTGTTCATCCTTTTCCGTCTCTCCCTATTCATAATGTTCTTTATGTTTTCAGAGATCCCTTTAATTTGTTATCAATAAGTCAACTTACTCGGTCTCTTGATTATGCCATCTATTTTACTAAAACTTCTGTTTCCTTACAGGATCGGAGTACGTGGAGGATGATAGACTTTGGATGTGAGTCTCATAGCCTATATCGGCTTCACCAACCCTCTCTTGTTGGTTCGACGACGGCATTTCCTCTTCTTATTCATGCTCAGTTAGGACATCCAGGTCTTGATATGTTGAAACAATTACATCCTAGCCTTTCTCACTTAGGCTGCGTTTGGTGAGGGGCAATCAATCCTGTGATTACAATCAAGATTACATTACAAGATTGATTCCTTTGTTTGGAATAATTTTAAAATTGTAATGTAATGGAATCTCAATTACAAAAGTGCATCAAGATTTGTAATCTCAATTACAAGACCAAAACCCTGTAATCCAATTACATTCCATACCCAAAACCCAATATTTAACTAATTCCAAATATACCCTGCGGTGAAAACTTATACCTTGCGATCAAACCTAGCGGCGAAAACCTACCTTGCAATTAAAACTTGGCGGCGAAAAGAGAGGCTGCCATAGCGATTGGCGAACGGCGATAAAAACGACGAGCAACGATAAAAGGAGGCAAGCGCTAGCACCACTTACCTCACCGAAGACCTCTACCTTCTATCCGGTTACCCTCACCAAGAAAAAAAGTATGCTTTTGTGAGATTTGCAGGATCTACAGATTCATTTTTTTGTTGAGATTTGCAATTTTTGAGTCTACCTTCTGTCCATCGTATTTTTTTTCTTTGTCCGAGATTTGCAGGATCTACAGATTCATTTTTGGTGAGATTTGCAATTTTTGAGTCTACCTTCTGTCCATCGTGTTTTTTTCTTTGTCCTCTACCTTCTGTTTTCTTTGTCCTCTACCTTTTGTCCATCATATTTTTTTTTCATTTACAGATTCATTACCGAAGGCCTCTACCTTCTATCCATCTTGTTTTTTTCTTTGTCTATCATGTTTTTCAATTTTGTTTTTTTCGTTTTTTTTAAATTTATTCTTTGTCCATCGTGTTTTTTTCTTTATTTTTCTTTTTTTTTATTGAATTTTAAATACCCTTAAAACAGTATGTTTTAATTGTGTTGTTATTATATGTTTTTATCAAAATCGATATGTTGTTGTTATATGTTATTTCAATATGTGTTTTCATTGGTGTCTCATTTATTTTGCAGTCATGACTCGTCTTAGTTTAAAGACTAGTAATATAATGAGAAAAAGGAAACTAATCATTGCATTAATGCATTGGTTGGAGATCTTGAAGATAGTGAATTGGTTTTTTCAAATGTGTTGTATTTTAGTGGAATGTCGTAACAAATCATATTGCTTGAAAATACGATATGTGAATGATGTTTTTGCAAGGAGAGGGATGATATATAATTTAGCATATGAGAGTGACACTACTTGCATAACACAACTAAGAATGAATAGGAGTAGTTTTACAAAATTGTGTTGTATGCTCGAAAATGAAGGGGGTCTGAAAGGAACAAGATATATGGAGGTAGATGAGCAAGTAGCAATGTCATTACATTTGCTAACTCATCATGTCAAGAATATAACTATACAATTTTGATTCAAAAGGTCTGGTGAAACACTTAGTAGACATTTTTCCCGATTTTTGAATGTTGTTATTCGTCTACAAAATATGTTTTTCGAAAATCCAAAGCCAATTGCAGCAGATTCAATAGATTAGAACTGGAAATGGTTTAAGATAATTATTACATTTGTTTTTTAAGTTAGGATTTAGGATATTTTTTTCATATTTTCTTTTGGTTGTTTCTTTTAGAATTGTTTGGGAGCTTTGGATGAGACACACATTAAAGTTAGAGTACCAGCAGAGGATAGACCTAGATATCGGATAAGAAAGGGTGAAATTACTACTAATGTGCTTGCCGCTTGCTCCCAAGATATGCATTTACATATGTATTGTCTGGATGGGAAAGTTCAACAGCAGATAGTAGAGTACTACGAGATGCAATTATTAGGAAAAATGGATTAAGAATCCCACATGGTGTGCTAATTAATTTTTCAAAAAATCTTAAATACCTTATTATGTTTTGAGTGATCTATTTTAATACATTTATTCAATTTATAGGATATTATTACCTTGTCGATGCTGGTTACACAAACTATGAAGGCTTTTTAGCTCCATATAGAGGTCAAAAATATCATTTAAATGAATGGAAAGATGGTCGGATCCGTAGAAGTCCTCGAGTTTTTCAATATGAAGCATTCGGCTGCGATAAATGTGATAGAGGGATTCTTTGGGCTATTTAAAATACCTTGGGTAATACTTAGAAGTCCAACTTATTATCCAATCCAAACTCAAAATCGAATTATTATGACATGTTGCCTTCTTCACAATTTTATTAGGAGAGAAATGTCTGGGGATCTTGCAGAAAGAAGGTTGGAGAGAAGGTTGAATAGTCAACAAGATTGAGTTGCTGAAATTTGTGAAAACATGGTGTTAACCATTGAGACTTCGAGTGAATTTAGCAATTGGTGAGATAATTTGGCCAATGACATGTTTAATGAATGAAAAAGATCTAGACGAGATCATTTGTGTAATTCTTATTGAATTTTCAGATTTTTGCAAATGAGCAAAGTTCGTCGTCTTTATTCTGTTTCTTTGTAATTTGCATGTGACATGTCTTATTTTGATTATGTTGAATTGCAATGATTTTTTTGTTGTATGAGTTGTTAATTTTGATTATTTTGTTTATGTTTGAATTGTACTACTTCTGTTTGAATTGGTGAATTGCAACGTATTGCTTTATTGTTTGAGTTATATTGCTTTTGTTTGAGTTTTTTTGTAATGTACTGTTTTGTTTATGTTTGAATTGTACGATTTTTGTTTGTGCTTCTTTATTGTACTGATTATTTTATAGGTGAGTATGACTTCTAAACCTTAAGAAGAATCTTATAACTCAAAAAGACCAAGAAAAAACAAACATCAATGGTCTACTAAAGAAGATGCCGCACTTATCGAAGCATTACTATAATAAACAATGACGGAGAGCTTAGAAACAAGAATGAGAAAGGTTTTAGGCCAAGATATGGACAAAAACTACAACAAATGCTTGAGGTTAGCTTGCTTGGACATGGAATTAAAGCAAAATCACACATTGAATCAAGATTAAGAATTTTCCAGAAGCTTCACAATGTTGTGCATGACATGTTATATGGAGTTGGTAGTAGCGATTTTGGTTGGGACTCAGAAAAAAAGTGTTACAGTTGAGAAAGCCGTGTGGGATGAATATCTCAAGGTAATTTATTTTATTATTAAAATATTTTTTATTTTCATTTGTTTAGTTGGTAATATGATTTTTTTAAGTCTTATGGAGATGCAGAACAGTTTAAATTCAAGTCATTGCCTTATTATGATGAGCTTTCTATCATCTTTGGTGGAGACCGCGCATCTGGGAAAGATGCTCAAGTCCCTGCTGATATTGTGGAAGAATAAGACAAAGTAGCAAATGAAAATGATAATGAATGTGTAGGTGTTGATGGAGATTCTGCTTCATATGCCCAAGATTTTATATTTGGATCAAATGAGGAGAGTTCTAAGCCAAAAAAGAGAAAGAGTGAGAGTACCAAAGATTTGTCTCAAGTTATTAGAGAGACGACGACTATTCTTTGGGAAGAACTTAACAAGGCAAGTAACCGATTGAGTAAAACATTGGAATATAATGAAGGTGCTGAAAAAAGAATGAAAGTCAATGAGGTTTTAACAAAGTTATCTGGCCTTAGTATGTTGGAGCGACATAAAGCGACAAGAAAAATTGGTTGTGACCGTGAGACTATAGATATTTTCTTCACCATACCAAATGATGAGAAAGAAATTTGGGTGAAAACATTATTGAGTGGGGAGATTTGAGGAGTGAGTCTTGTAGATTTTGTGGTCATTTATTTCTATTGTGAACTGCAACTTTTTTCTACTGATGTGTGGAATATGCTAGAAAATCGATACAATTTTAATGAAGAAAACTAACTTTTTTTTTTTTAATTTCATCCTTCATTTGGTTGTGTTTCATCAACTTAGAGTTTGGCCTTATGTTTCCTAAGGATTTAAGTTTATGCAATGTATAAAAATTCAATCTCAAGGATTTAAGTTTAACCTCATGTATCTTAGTCCGGTAAATTAATATGCTATGTTTAAGTACCGTCAACTTTTTGTCCAATAAAAAATTTTTAATCCTGGAGATTTTACATAAATGAAAAGGTTATTTTAATTGAAATGGAGAATAAAATTATTGAAATGTAATTATAAGAGTATTTTTGTTATTTTATAATAATATGGATACATTCCTTATAAAAATAATAGACACCAAACAAAAGAATATAATCACCCTTCTAATCAAAGATTGCATACAACTCGTTACCAAACATAGTAATGTAATATTAATTACATTACATTACAGACTTAATTGCATTACAGACTTGATTACATTACCCCTTACCAAACGCAGCCTTAGAGTCTTTGGCTTATGAGTCATGTCAATTAGGAAAGCATGTTCGTAGTTTTTTTTCTCCTCACACTGTGAGTCGAGCTACGCCCCCTTTTGCTTTGGTTGATTCTGATGTCTGGAGTCCGAGTCGTATTTCTTCTACATTAGGATCTCGATATTTTGTTACTTATATAGACGATTTTTTCTGTTGTACTTGGTTATATCTGATGAAGGATCGTTCAAAATTGTTTTCTATTTTTCAATCTTTTTTCTAGGGATGACAATGGGGCGAGGCGGGGGTGGGTTTGCCATCCCCATCCCCGCCCCCGAATTGTATCCTCGCTCCCATCCCCGCCCAATCCCCGGTTTTACCTAATCGGGGAATCCCCATCTCCGACCCTGCAGGGATTAAATCCCCATACTCGCCCCGATCCCCACTTCAAATTGATTCGTTATTAAAATTTAACTCTACTTATTATAAAAAATTATGTAAAATATACTTATATAATAATTATTATTATTATTGGTATTGGTATTATTATTATCGGAACTATTGGGACTATAAGGCTATCAATGTGGGTTCGGGGATGGGGATAACATTCCCATACCCACCCCCAATCTATTGTGGGGATTTGAAAAAATCTCCGAACCCGAACCCTTACTTGATAACGTTCTCCCGAACCCGCCCCATTTCGGATTTTCCCCGCGGGGCCCCGAATCCACGGGGAAATTGTCATCTCTACTTTTTTCCATGAAATCAAAACTCAATTTAATATTTCTCTTCGAACCTTGCAAAGTGATAATGCGTGTGAGTATCTATCTACTCCGTTTCGGGCCTTCTTGGCGTCTCATGGTGTGTTGCATAGAACGTCTTGCCCTCATACCCCCCAATAGAATGGAGTTGCAAAACGCAATAATCGTCATCTTCTCGAGACCACCCGGACTCTTTTTTCCACTCTTATTCCTCATTGGTTTTGGGGTGACGCTGTACTTACTGCGTGTTATCTCATCAATCAGATGTCTTCCTCCACTCTACAAGGTAAAATACCTCATCATGTACTAGGGTTTTTAGTTCTATATGTTTTGCTCATGCTCTTGATCCTGACATTGACAAACTCTCTCCCCGGTCTCATAAATGTGTCTTCCTTGGGTATCCACGGTCTCAGAAAGGGTACAAGTATTATTTTCCTACTCTCCGTCGGTACTTCATATCTGTTGATGTCACGTTCTTTGATTCGGTTCCATTTTTTGGGCCTAACGCATATCTGTCCGAGTTTTCTTCTTCTATGCCTACGCCAGTGACTATCTTTTACCCTCCGGAAGACTCTCTATCACCTCCAGTCCCATCTCCTCCTCCATTGTGGGTTTATCAGCGCATCCTCGTCTTGCTTTGCGCCGCCCAGCGCTGACCTGCCATGGACACATCTTTGGAGCCAAGTCATTCGCCTCTTCCTCCGATCCCATCTCCTGAGTCTGATATTCCTATTGCACTTCGAAAAGATATACGTTCCACTCGTAATCTCTCTCCTCATTATGTTTTTTTGAATTATCATCGTCTATCTCCTTCCTATTATTTTTGTCTTTCCTCTTTGTCATCTGTTTCTCTTTCAAAGACTGCAAGTGATGCCTTAGGCTATGCTCGACGAAATGTGTGTCTTACAAAGCAGTGGGACTTGGGACCTCGTTCCTCTACCATCAGGGAAATCAGTTCTTGGTTGTCGATGGATATATACGGTGAAAGTTGGTCCAGACGGAAAAGTTGACCGACTTAAAGTCCGCCTCGTCGCTAAGGGTTATACTCAGATCTTCGGATTGGATTATGAGGACACTTTTTTTCCTGTTATCAAGATGCCCTCTGTGTGCCTATTCCTGTCCATTGTTGCGATTCAACATTGACATCTTTATCAGTTGGATATCAAAAATGTTTTCTTACATGGTGACTTGTTCGAGGAAGTCTATATGGAGCATTATCCGCGTTTTGTTGCTCAGGGGAGTCTTCTTGTTCGATAGATTTAGTACTGTAATTCAACAGTTTGACATGACTCGGAGCGAGGCCGACCATTCTGTCTTTTATCGCCACTCATCTACTAGTTACATCTACTTAGTGGTTTATGTTGATGATATTGTCATCACAGGTAGTGATCATCTCGAGATTTCACAGGTGAAACATCTTTTAAACATTTCTAAACAAAGGATCTTGGCAAACTCAAATATTTCTTGGGGATAGAAGTAGCACAGTCCAAAAAATGGGATCATCATATTCCAAAGGAAGTATGCAATCAATATTTTGGAAGAAACAAGAATGTTAAACTCAAAGACAGTTGACAACCCCATGGATCTCGGCAAACTCCACAGGTGAAACAACATCTTTTCAAACATTTCCAGACAAAGGATCTCGGCAAACTCAAATATTTCTTGGGGATAGAAGTAGCACAGTCCAAAGATGGGATCGTCATATCGCAAAGGAAGTATGCAATCAATATTTTAGAAGAAATAGGAATGTTAAACCCAAAGACAGTTGATAACCCTATGGATCCTAATGTCAAGCTCCTGCCAAATCAGGAGGAGTCTCTTCCAGATCTTGAATGATACAGACAATTAGTAGGGAAACTAAGCTATTTTACTGTTACTCGTCCAGGCATCTCATTTGCAGTAAGTGTAGTAAGTCAATTTTTCAACTCTCCATGCAAGGAACATTGCGATGTTGTAACCGCATTATTCGATATATCAGAGGTGCTCCAAGAAAGAGTCTTTTGTACGGAAACAAAGAACATACTCGAGTCGTAGGGTATTCTGATACAGATTGGGCAAGTTCTCCCACTGATAGGAGATCTACTTCTGGGTTTTGTATATTTGTCGGATATAATCTTGTTTCTTAGAAAAGAAAAAAGCAGAATGTTGTAGCAAGATCCAATGCAGAGGCAGAGTATCGAGCTATGGCCATAGCCAGTCAAGAGATTATATGACTCAAACAGTTGCTTCAGGAATTAAGATTTGGAGAAATTACACAAATGTCAGTTATATGTGACAACCAGGCCGCCATGCATATAGCCTCAAATCCAGTTTTTCATGAGAGGACAAAGCATATTGAAGTCGACTGTCACTTTGTCAGAAAGAAAGTTGTATCTAGAGAAATATCTACTAGTTATGTCAACTCACATGATCAACTAGCAGATATATTCACTAAGTTACTTAGAGGCCCCAAATTGACTACATATATTACAAGCTGGGTGTATATGATTTATATTCTCTAGCTTGAGGGAGAGTGTTAGAATATTGTAAATATAGCTAGGGATAATTTGATATATCCTAATTTATATTTTATCTAAAATACAAATTAGTCCTTAGAATAGAATCCTGATTTATTTTCTAGAATAGAGTTCTAATTATTTCTTAGAATAGGTCCTAACTTCCTATATAAATAGGAATTATATCCTGTAATATTTGATGAAAGGAATTCTTTAACACTATCAATGTTCCAAAAAACATATGCAAGTCACATATACGTATACATATATTTCATTTCATAATTACCATGTTGCATTGCTATATAGCAGACCAATCTGGTCCCCACGGGGATCCGGAGTGGTTAGTGCATGGGGGTGTTGTCTAAGAGGTCCTGGGTTCGAGTCGTGCGAGGCGCACTGGATTAAAACTCTGGGCGTTTGGTGTATCAATTCTCGGCCCAACTGTGCACTAATTACTCCGGGAACCGTGATTTACCTTCCTCGTGATGGCCTTGGGACGGGTGTGGCGGGGGCGAGCGATTTCGCCTTTTGTCGATATAGCAGACTGTTAGAATATCCTAAATATTAGGGATGTTAGAATATCCTAAATATTAGGGATAAGTATTGGTTTATTCTTAGATAGGATTTGATTTATTCCTTTTGAAAAGGTCCTAGTTTTTGTATATAAATAGGACTAATCTTTGTATCTCTTAAAATCATATAACAATTATCAAATTACATGGTATCAGAGCGTTAGGGTTTTGTATTCGCGATTCCTTCTCACGGCGCGGCTTCTCTCGACGCGCGTTCTTCTCCCGAACGCGCCTCTCCCCATCACGCGCGGCCTTCCTCCCCGAGCGTCTTCCTCGCATCGGCTGCCCCCCCGCACAGCATCCGCCGCCGCCTTCGATCTCGCTCGCGACCTGGGAGCGAGATCCTGCCCACGGGTCGCCACTGACTCGCGCACGCACGCCGCTGCCCTCGCCTATCGTTGAATCTCTTCCCTTGAACGCTCCTTATATTCATTGGATCAGCACTGATTTAATTTGCCATGGCTACCTCCGGCACTACGAAACCGGATCTTTCAATTTTTACCAACCACGTCACGGCACCGCTATCGTCGGAGTTGTTGGATGGTAAGAATTATTCCTCTTGGTCCTCTCACATTAAACTCTGGCTTGTTGGACAGGGTTATGAGACACATCTCACCCAAACTGAGGAGGATATTCAAGTCACAGATCGTCCTTTATGGAAAAAGGTTGATGCTCAGTTGTGTTGTATTATCTGGGCTACTATTCATCTATCTCTTAGGGATGTCTTCCGCACTCATATCACCTGCAAGGATGTTTGGATACAGGCTCAACAACTGTTTACAAACACTTTTCGGCGACTTTATCAAGTTTGTGAAGACCTCATGAATATCCTTAGTACCCGTCAGATCGAAGATTCTATGTCAACTTATCTGGGATCAGTCTCTAGCCTTCTATGCGAGTTCAATGACCTACTCCCTCCTGCGGCCACTCCCATTGCAGAACTTGAAAATCGGAAGAAGTTTTTTATGTCTCTGGCCTTATATGGTCTGCCCACAGATTACTCTCATATTCGTGATCAAATCCTCGGCAGCCCCATAGAGGCCACCATGGACTCTACCTGGGCGACTCTCCTCCGTGCCCCAGCCAAAATCTCGGCAACTCCATCTTCTGTTCCTGTTGACTCTTCGGCTTTGGTTTCTCGGAACAATAACAAACCTCCACCTCGTAAGGGTGGCAAAGGACGTCCTTGGTGTGATCATTGTCACCGACCAGGACATACGATTGATAAATGTTGGAGTCTCCATGGTCGACCTCCGCGTGCTGCTCAGATCGCCCAATGTCCGGTCACTTCTTCAGCTTCCACTTCACAGTTAACTCCGGCTCCGACTCCACAGCCTTCCTATGATGACTTTCTGAAATGGTATGAGGATCGACGGGATTCTAATTCCCTTGTTGTCGTTACACAAGCTAGTAATTCCTTTGCTGGCATATCTCGCTCTTCGAGTCCTTGGGTACTTGACTCTGGGGCCACCGATCATATCACCGGTAATAGATCTCTTTTTTCCTCATTATCTACTTTCGGTTATTTACCCTTTGTCACCATGGCAAATGGTTCTCAAACTCAGTCCCAAGGTGTTGGTAGTATTCATTCTTCTCCATCTCTTCCCATTCAGAATGTTCTTTATGTCCCCGGAGCTCCCTTTAATTTATTATCAATAAGTCAGCTTACTCGGTCTCTTGATTGTGTCATCTCGTTTACTAAATCCTCTGTTTCATTGCAAGACCGGAATACGGGGAGGATGATTGGCTTCGGATGTGAGGCTCATGGTCTATATCGACTTCACCAAAACTCTTTCATTGGTACAACGGCGGCATCTCCACTTGTGATTCATGCTCAGTTAGGACATCCTGGTCTCGATAAGTTAAAACAATTACATCCTAGTCTATCTCACTTAAAGTCTTTATCTTGTGAGTCATGTCAGTTAGGTAAGCATGTACGTAGTTCGTTTTCTCCTCGCATTATAAATCGGGCTACGTCTCCCTTTGCTTTGGTTCATTCCGATATTTGGGGTCCAAGTCGTGTTACCTCTACATTAGGGTCACGATATTTTGTTACTTTTATAGACGATTTCTCCCGTTGTACTTGGTTATATCTGATGAAGGATCGATCCGAACTATTTTCTATTTTCCAATCTTTTTGTAATGAAATAAAAATACAATTTGGTATCCCTCTCCGATCCTTACAGAGTGATAATGCACGTGAGTATCTATCTACTCCGTTTCAGACCTTCTTGGCAACTCACGGCATATTACATCAGAAATCTTGTCCTCATACTCCTCAATAGAATGGAGTTGCAGAACGCAAAAATCGTCATCTTCTAGAGACCACCCGGGCTCTTCTCCACCACTCTGATGTTCCTTTACGGTTTTGGGGAGAAGTCGTACTTACTGCATGTTATCTTATCAATCGCATGCCTTCCTCTACTTTACAGGGTCAAATACCTTATCATATACTGTATCCAAATCAGTCCCTTCATCCTTTACCACCTAGGGTATTTGGTTCTACATGTTTTGCTCATGCTCTTGATCCTGGAATTGATAAACTCTCTCCCCGGTCGCATAAATGTGTTTTCCTTGGGTACTCACGGTCTCAGAAAGGGTACAAGTGTTATTCCCCTACTCTCCGTCGGTATTTCATCTCTGCTGATGTCACGTTCTTTGATTCGGTTCCTTTCTTTGGGCTTTCAGAATCGTCTTCCGAGTTTCCTTCTTCTGTGCCTGTATCAGTCTTTTATCCTCCGGAGGACTCTCTATCACCTCCAGCTCCAATTTCTCCTCCGTTGCAGGTTTATCAGCGTCGTCCTAAGCCAGCTTTGCCGCCAGCCATGGGATCATCTCTGGAGCCAGATCCTACACCCCTTCCTCCGGTCGAGTCGTCTGAATCTGATATTCCCATTGCACTTCGGAAAGATATACGTTCCACTCGTAATCCTTCTCCACATTATGTATTTATGAGTTACCATCGTCTTTCTCCTTCCTATTATTCTTGTCTTTCCTCTTTGTCGTCTGTTTCTGTTTCGAAGAATGCAGGAGATGCATTTGCCCACCCGGGATGGAAACAGGCTATGCTGGACGAAATGAGTGCTTTACGGAGCTGTGGGACTTGGGACCTCGTTCCTCTACCACCAGGAAAGTCAGTTGTTGGTTGTCGATGGATATATACGGTGAAGATTGGTCCAGACGGAACCGTTGATCGACTTAAAGCTCGTCTCGTTGCTAAAGGCTATACTCAGGTCTTCGGATTGGATTATGAGGATACGTTTTCTCCTGTTGCCAAGATGTCTTCTATACGCTTACTCATGTCCATTGCTGCGATTCAACACTGGCCTCTATATCAGTTGGACATCAAGAATGCATTCTTACATGGTGACCTGCTCGAAGAAGTCTACATGGAGCAACCTCCGTGTTTTGTTGCTCAGGGGGAGTCTTCTGGTCTTGTGTGCCGCTTGCGAAAATCTTTATATGGTCTCAAACAGTCACTCAGAGCATGGTTCGGTAGATTCAGTATTGTAATTCAACAGTTTGGCATGACTCGAAGCAATGCTGACCATTCTGTCTTTTATCGCCACTCATCTACTGGTTGCATCTACCTAGTGGTTTATGTTGATGATATTGTCATCACGGGTAGTGATCATCTTGGGATCTCACAGGTAAAACAATATCTTTTCAAACATTTTCAGACAAAGGATCTCGGCAGACTCAGATATTTCTTGGGGATAGAAGTAGCACAGTCCAGAAATGGGATCATTATATCCCAAAGAAAGTATGCAATGGATATTCTAGAAGAAACAAAAATGTTAAACTCAAAGACAGTTGACAACCCTATGGATCCTAATATCAAGCTCTTGCCAAATCAGGGGGAGCCTCTACCAGATCCTGAACGATACAGGCGATTAGTAGGGAGACTAAGTTATCTTATTGTTACTCGTCCAGATATCTCATTCGCAGTAAGTGTAGCAAGTCAGTTTCTCAACTCTCCATGTAAAGAACATTGGGATGCTGTAATTCGCATTGTTCGATATATCAGAGGCGCTCCAGGAAAGGGTCTTTTGTACGAAGACAAAGGACATACTCGAATCATAGGATATTCTGATGCAGATTGGGCAGGATCTCCCAGTGATAGGAGATCTACTTCTGGTTTTTGTATATTTATCGGAGGTAACCTTATTTCTTGGAAAAGCAAAAAAGCAGAATGTTGTGGCAAGATCCAGTGCTGAGGCAGAATATCGAGCTATGGCTATAGCCAGTCAAGAGCTTATATGGCTTAAACAGTTGCTCCTGGAGTTAAAGTTTGGAGATGTTACACAAATGTCACTTATATGTGATAACCAGGCCGCCATGCATATCGCTTCAAATCTAGTTTTTTATGAGAGGACAAAGCATATTGAAGTCGACTGTCACTTCGTCAGAGAGAAAGTCATATCTGGATAAATATCTACTAGTTTTGTTAACTCACATGATCAGCTAGCAGATATATTTACTAAGTCACTGAGAGGTCCTCGAATTGACTACATATGTAACAAGCTGGGTGCATATAATTTATATGCTCTAGCTTGAGGGGGAGTGTTAGAATATCCTAAATATTAGGGATGTTAGAATATCCTAAATATTAGGGATGTTAGAATATCCTAAATATTAGGGATAAGTATTGGTTTATTCTTAGATAGGATTTGATTTATTCCTTTTGAAAAGGTCCTAGTTTTTGTATATAAATAGGACTAATCTTTGTATCTCTTAAAATCATATAACAATTATCAAATTACATAGACCAATCTACAATTTCCAGACCAGTGTCATAATACCAAGTTGGTTCGATAATGCACCTAAAGGGGATGTTTTTGGCTAATGCAAGGTTGAGTCAACCAGCACGTGATTGGATCAGTATGTTTTAGGTTGGGTAAACTGAAGCAGAAGTCATCTAGGTTCTCGAGCAGGGGACTGCTGGCCCTTGCACTCTTGGTGAGTTTGTAGGGGAGCTCAACCCCTGAAACCTGCAGAGCACATCAGCATTTATAGTGTGCCAATCAGGCTCCATAGTTTTACCAATGAGAAGTGTAAAGATGATCAATGGTTTTGATTTAGCATTTTCAGTATTTAATTTGTTGCACATGCTTTTTAATTTCAGGTTTTATTTGTTTAACTGATCATCAATAAATTTGCTTGTTTCCAGGTCCAAATCACATGATGCTGGAGGTATTATAGCTTTGTGCTGTCAATTAATTTCCTCTAAGTTGATGTTAAATATGCACTTAAGCTTTGTGGATGTCATATCCATGCTTTATTCAATTCAGGTGTGGAATCCTCTTGGAATTGTGGGCGTCATTACAGCTTTCAATTTTCCATGTGCTGTGCTTGGTAAGTTCCTTTAATATCCTTTTGATTTACCACTTTTGCCTCTTAAGCAAGCATTTGAAAAGATTGAACAAGGATCTCGGAAAGGAGCCAATAGGGCAGAAACATAATAGAAAAGAATCATTAGGAGTATGTTTTATAATGTGAGACAAAAGGGAAAAGGCAATAGCCAATAGCCAATTGATGACAATAATTTTTATTCCTTAATCAAAACACCTTTCCTTTGATGCAACAACACTTTAATAACTTTCAGAACCCCATAACATGATCAATTTGTTTTAAATAAGTATACTTGTTCAAGCTAACATCAATCAGGAGAAGCATATTATTGCCATGTTTATCTCTGTTCTTATGTTTTGGTGGTTGTTCAAATTCCAAGGTTAACATTGATTTCTCATAAGATTGCACTTAAAATACTATCCCTTGATGCTGTAGGATGGAATGCTTGCATTGCACTAGTCTGTGGAAATTGTGTGGTTTGGTGAGTACTTTGAACTTTCCTTACCTTACTTCTATATGTTTCATTTTTTATAGCACTTGTGCTTGTAACTACAATTCAATGGGACTGGTGCAACGTACGACCAAATCATGGCTTATAAGTTTCTTTAGTATCTTTATATACTTCCATAAACTCTATCTATGGCTAGACATTAGACAAAGGAGTTACTTTCTAAGATTCATGCTAGGATAGTTGATGGTGTCCTTTTCGCTTATTTAGGCTCCTCCTCTCCAAAAGCTATGTCTGCCTCCCTAAAGTCTAAGATCCAGAGGCCTGAGACGCAAAGAACGTTAGAGTTGGCCGGCGCGGTCATTCTGACGCTCAAGTTAGTGTCGAGTGGAAGAAGTAGATGTATCGCATAGATGCAAGACAAAGAGAGGAAGAAGAAGACTAGAATAGAAATGAGAGCTTAGTGGAGAAGAGATGCCTCTGCGCGCGAGAATAAAATCATACCTCTTCATTTACATAATTGGTGGGAAAACATCTCCACGTAGGCTGTCGCGCACTCCTCCACCCTTTTGTCAAGGTCGGTAAGAGAACCCGATCCGATAGCCGTTAGAGGCTTCTCCACTCATAAGAAGCCACGTATTCCTTTGAAAGCGATCAGGGAACTAGATCTGCCATTAGATGCTTCTCCATCTATAAGGCCACATATTCCTCTGAAGGCGATCAGGGAACAGATCTGATAGATGGAATCTCCATTACAGGGAGTTGAAATCCAAATACTACTTCATCCTGCACTTAGTATTCGAATATGCCTTGGTTATTGGATGAGCGTTAAGTACTCGGGGATTGATTGAATCCCAAGTGATCTCTACGAACCTTATTGAAATGTTGTTGAACCGAGTACTTTGGCATTCAAGAATACGATCCTTAATGTTCAGGAACATCAACTCCTAGTGTTCGAGCATGTTTATATGAAGACCATATTATTAGGACTGAAAGAATTTAGATATTTCCATAATGGTATGATATTGTCCACTTTGGGCCTAAGTCCTCATGGTTTTATTTTTGGATTTTACTTAAAAGACTTCATACCAATGGAGATATCTTTCCTTTATAAGCCCATGATCTTTCTCATGTGTTTTCATGTGGGATTATATTTCCCCACTTCCTTTGTTTAAGATCAATATTCTACTTACATGGCTCGATTAGTGCATAGTCGACGGTTAGACCTTCTGGCAGTCCGGGCTCTAATACCAATTGTTAGGATTGAAAAAATTTAGATATCTACACAATGGTTCGATATTGTCCACTTTGAGCTTAAGCCCTCATGCTTTTGTTTTTGAGTTTTACCCAAAAGGTCTCATACTAATAGAGATATTTTTCCCTTATAAGCCCATGATCTTTTCTCATGTGTTTTCAATGTGGGATTATGCTTGCAACTTGCAACCCCAACACATATTTGGTGCTCGGGAATGTCAATTATGAGTGCTCGGGAATGACAATCCTTAGTGCTCGAGGGATCTCTATCTGAAGACAATATTCAGTGTTCGGAAACGTCAATCATCAGTGCTCGGGAATGCCAACCTTTAGTGCTTGGGGGATGCCCACTATTCGAGAATTTAGCCTAGCCAGTCGAGGTATTCAGGGATGTCCGATTTCTCGACCGGTCCCTTGGGAAATAACCCGGGTACCATCAATAGTTTTGACGTATTTTTCATCCACTAGGAATATGTTCTCTAACTCATAAACTTAGGAAAATGGTCCTTTGACTGCCACGAAACATTTATCTTACATTCTTCTTCGACTATCTTTGCTTTTCTACTATAGGAGACTCTTACTTATCATTGTTTTTTCTGAATTTCCATGAAGTGGAAATCATAGGATCTGAGATGCTCATACTCGGAAGAGCATTCATCCGCACAGTAGGTCCTGGTCTACTAATCTGAAAACCTCCTATCCAGTTTTATATTATTCTATCATAATTTAATTTTATTTGTTAGTTAATTTTTACAATTATTTGCGCATTTTGCAAATCGTTGAGACTTACTTCAAGTATGAAAAAAGTTTTTGTTTTGCTTTTCAGGAAAGGTGCTCCTACAACGCCGTTGATCACTATCGCAATGACTGAAATTGTTGCACATGTTCTAGAGAAGAACAATTTGCCAGCATCGATTTTCACTTCTTTTTGTGGAGGGGCTGAAATTGGTGAAGCAATAGCTCGTGACACCAGGATTCCTCTGGTCTCTTTCACTGGAAGCTCCAAGGTATTTCTGTGTGTGAAATTTGATGTCTTTTTTAACTGAAAAAAATACCTGGTTGGTTAAATTTAATTATATGCTTTTTTAAGATTGCAGTTTAAATATGATAACATTTATTTTATTAGTCTGATTAGTTCTTTATGTTCAGTAATAGGGATTGATTAAGATTTTCATTACACTGGTGTCACTTTCTTGCTTTAACTTCAAGCCCTTTTTATGGTTTAGCTTTTACTCGCACTGCTTTTACTCACCTGGAACTGTCTCTTATATTAAAGTAATAGAGTCAGCTACAGTTGTCATGTGCATAATCATTGTAAAGGGGAATGTCTTTGCATTTGGGACAAACTACTTTTGCACAAGAACTGTAATGTCCACTTTTGGTTGTGAACTAGTATGAACTTATTGGGGTTCAGTGCAGGTTGGTCTCTTGGTTCAGCAGAACGTCCATAAAAGATTTGGCAAATGCCTGCTTGAGCTCAGTGGAAATAATGCTATCATAGTCATGGATGATGCTGACATTCATCTAGCCGTGCGATCTGTTCTGTTTGCTGCAGTCGGTACAGCTGGACAACGTTGCACGACATGCCGCAGACTTGTAATCACAGTTTAACTTTCTTTATGTTGTTGATCTTTTTTCTGAGGACCTAGATTAATCAATCCTCAACTAAGTCTGATTTACCTGGGTTTTATCTGTAGCTTCTTCATGAAAGTGTTTACCAAACTGTAGTTGATCAATTGATCCAAGTCTATAAGCAAGTGAAAATTGGGGATCCACTGGAAAAGGGCACCTTATTGGGGCCGTTACACACCCCTATTTCGAAGGAGAACTTTGTGAAAGGTATTGAAGTCATTAAAGCACAGGTTAGTTTGTTCCATTCTAATAGTTCAACTTCGAACTCTAATCTAAATATCCATTATTGCCTTAACTTTGTGGTTTCCAAATATTTGCGCCTTTAATTTTTCACATGTTTTCTCCTGAGAGTTAGGCTGCCCGTTGAATGATAGGGAGAATGTGGGTTGTTCAAAAATTAATGAACTGGGAAAATGAAAAGAGGAACAATCAAATCATGTGCAGCCTTGTAGAAGTAGATAGATTTACTAAGTCAATATATTATTCTTGAATACAGTTTGTCGGACAATACAGTGTGTTGCTTGTTTTATCAAGAAGTCTCTTGTTAGAGTGATTTATTGAATTTTGCACTTGTGGTCTTTTCCACTGCTCTCTTTGAATATAGATAGAAAGGTCATCTTCAATAAAATTTATCAATTAAGGCTTATACTTTGAACATGGTATTGGTGCAAACTCCAACACCTATGCTGGATATGTTGATGATACTGTTTAACTTAGAAAAGTGGTTAATATCAGCATTTTTATGGTTAATGTTTTTTCAAGACAAAATTAAACCCCATCTCTGCAACTATTCACAACAACTTGTGTGCGTTTGAAAACCATAAGAAGTTAGCATGAATGCATGATCACTGGTTATTTCACTTATATCTGCTAAGATAACCACGAGGTGAACAATTAACATGACTGTCTCAGAGAAGGAAGAAGACTGATTTATCTGCAAATTTATTATTATTATTATTATTATTTTGCCCTTTTTTGTTTCACCATGTTTTCTTTCTGCAGGGTGGGAAAATCCTCTTTGGAGGGTCTGTTATTGACTCTGAAGGAAACTTTGTTCAACCTACCATTGTCGAGATTGCACCTGGTGCACAAGTAGTTAAAGACGAACTGTTTGGTCCTGTATTATATGTAATGAAATTTCAGGTAGTTCTTGAACTGGCACTCAATTTGGTTTATTTATTAACTTTTGTTGCCATCCTTTTCATTTGGAATTAATGGGCAGGAGCTGATATTATTGTCTTGCTTCTCAGCTCTAGATTTATAATTTGTTGTTTCTTATACAGACTTTAAATGATGCAATTGAAATAAACAACTCGGTGCCACAAGGTCTGAGCAGTTCTATCTTCACACGCAAGCCTGAGATTATCTTCAAGTGGATTGGGTAAGAACCATCTTTCAACTTGTTAAATGAATTTGACAGCCTCCAAATTTGGACATGTTAGAGTTTATGATCCGAATTATGTTGGGTCTAGCCCGAAAAGCTTGTGGCGCAACTTTAATTATGAGATTTTGGGGATCTGTGGTGGTAGCGAAGGCATTGGACCAGAGTGGTGGTGTGGAGGCGACCTTCATTATTATGAGTTTCACACATATGTTTATGCACTATGTTCGCGCTTCAAAAAGTTTATTTGCAGCTTGCTGATAAGGTTCTACAGATTGAAGTGTAGAAAAGTCTTTCAGCTTTATCACCATATGGTTTCAAGACTTGTGCACTTCGTTTTCCTTAGAAACACTCCACTAATACCCGTTTCTGTGTCTTTTTTAGAAAATTTCTTATGCTGTATACCAAATTCCCTAGCATGGCATTACATTGTTGTCTTTCATTTTACGACTCCAATAGCTTTATAAAATATATCATCTGTGCCGTCAAGCTTGGGGTTAGTCTTGACACAGCTCAAGTTAATTGTTTTTCGCTCTCAAAAATGTGCTGTTGTATAAATATAGTAGAGATCGTATTAGAGAAGCTACATTGTGTAGCTTTTCATGATACTCTTGTTTAATGCAACTCTCTTTTTTTCTGTCAATATACCGTTATTTTTCTACATTTCTTTCCAATCGGTGTGCCTTTATGATGCAGACCTCATGGCAGTGACTGTGGTATTGTCAACGTGAACATACCTACTAACGGTGCTGAAATTGGTGGAGCTTTCGGTGGCGAAAAGGCCACTGGAGGTGGTCGAGAAGCAGGAAGCGACTCATGGAAGCAATATATGAGGCGTTCAACCTGGTAAACTGAGATTTAATTTCATTTCCATGTTTTCTTCTCATTGCTTTCTAATTTGCCCATATGATGGTAATACATTACTGATTATCATCTTCCTCTTCGTCTTCGTTTCTCTTTGCTCTAGGTAAAACATCATCTCGTGCAGTATGATTGCCTTAGTTTAGACTGTTTTTGCAGTTTAAAGAATATGTTGATACAGACCCATCCGTTTCTAATAGTCTAAGCCTTTAGGATAGCTAATGCCAATCTTATCAAATTCTGTATGGTATTAGTTCAGCAGCCTAACCAAACTCGTCCTTTTCTTGTAACTTAATGAGCGGTTAGATTACTCTATTTCTCGATTTTCATGGGATTGGCATGTAAGCATGTTAAATCAACAATAACTCACTTGAACTGTTGGAATTGGAATAGGTTCGGTAGGGGATAATGAAATAGTATAGAACTTCTAGTTATAATGACCGAGGAGTATGATTAGAAATTCTCCTGACTCGCACCCAACCTTCCGATTATATAATTCAATTAGGCTAAATACCTGAGACGGGACACATAAAGTAGACTAAATAGTTTGTTTTAGGGATTGGCTATTTATCCATTCAGTGACTTTCTCATTGGATGTTCTAAAAAATGATCAGCGCAAGAAATTAGAGAATAAGCAAACCTTTTTTTTTGGTACTCCAGCCTCCCTATTTCTATATCTATAGCATTAGGGCTGTGCTTAGTTTTCTTCCAACTAGGAACTTCGAGAACAGTAGTTCTTTAAGTCTTTAAATCTTATTTCTTTGTTTTTTGTTTCCTATGCTTTGCAATGTCAATTGAGCAAGGTTGAAGAACATGATTTTAGCTGTCGCAACTATTCTGTTTTGATGGCCACAAATTCTCATGAAACTTGTTCATATCCTATCCAGAAGCATGCTGTTTGGACTATGTTGTTACCCTTTTTTTTTTTGCTCCTGTTGATATGTTGAATCTCGGTTTTTATTTTTATGTATTTACGACGAACTCATCTTTGTATCAACCGACGAATCGCTCCTGCAGCACAATCAACTATGGAAGCGAGCTGCCACTAGCTCAGGGAATCAACTTTGGCTAAAATTGGTGGTACTTTCGGTTTCCCCATTTGATTCTTGCAGAGTTTGCAAAGAAGATGCTTGTTTTCTAATCATCTAAAAGTTCCTATTGCTTCTCTATCGACAGATTTGAGTCATTCACAAGATCAGCAGATGTTTAAATTAGGGAGAAGCTGACTTCTCATATGAACATACTCCAAAAATGCCTCTCCTATGATCATAAACTGTGTATCGGTTTATCGCATTCCTTTCCTACGACAGTATATTCAATCAATAATAATAGTAGAGCGGCATAAACGTACCCCCGAAACATTGATGATGCCTAGAGTTGCCGGTGAAGAGCCCTCTTGCAATCATATAATTCAACTTAATCTAATTTCAAATAGTTGTCCCCCTCTTCTCTCAATTATAGATACCAAACTAAACAAACAAACAAAAATAATTCCATGGACAACTCAAATTGTCGCATCACATCAAATTTTTTAAAAATAAAATTTTATTTTATTTTTATTTTTTGAATCAATTTAGTGTCGACAAGTCAATCTCATTGTTAAAGGACTTGAATATGAGGGCATGAGTTGAACATGATAGCCCACTGGGGTCCATGAGTTAGCTATTTGTTAGGGTTGATCACTTAATCATCAATTCATTTTCATTTATTTATTGATATATTATTTATAACTAAATCCATCACAACGTTTTAATTTTTTTAAATAAATTTATCATTTTTTGTTTTTACTTTGAGCAAATATATAACATCACTTTTAATTTTATAATAAATCAATTATAAAAACTTGCTCCCTTTTTATTCAATGATGTCCTCTTGTTTTCACTAAATTCTTACACAATTATTCATAATAGCATCATGTGATATTTTATATCTCATTAAATCTTTGAGGATCAAATATGTCATACAATTAAAAATTATTAAAAATATATCGAAACTTTTTCAAAAAAAAAATCAAACAAATTTATCCTTAGAATTATTAAATCAACACACCTAATACACCATGTGTACAAATTATATTCATGGCCTGGTCAATTCAATTGTACATTATTTATTATCGAAAGCAATGGCCACTTTGATAAGTTAAAGGCTACAAATCCTCCAATGATGACATTTTTTGGCTTTTTGATGCAATAATGATCAATTGTGAGACTTTAGGCTCCCAATATTTTTAACATTTTCGATAAATCTTCATTGAATATCGACGCACTTTCTTTTTTAAAAAAAAATATCAATGCTAAAATCTGTCTCTATTATTTAAACGTAACCATAAAAATTGTATTGATGCTATGAGTTTTTTTATTTTTTGAAATTCTAGTGAAGGATTTCGGTGGCATTTGTATAAAATTTTAAATTTTATAATGGTGTATTTACAAAACCAAAATTTGAAAGGGTATATGTGTAACAAATGTTTACAAGGATGCATATAAAACCTTATAAAATCATGAATAAATTAATGATGATAATTTATTTGGGATGAAAAAAAAGAAATATTATTACATGAGTTGTGTTTTGTACCTCAATCATTGTACGACTCTTTATTTTAAGAAAACTAAAGAATTAATAAAAAGAAATAATCACGTCGAAAATCCCAATTGTTGTATACACGTCATGCCATGTCATAAGTGATGCATGTTCTAGCGGAAAATTGATCCATATGAATTGAACTGAGGATCTAAAATAGTTTGTCTCCCCTGTTGATGAAAATTAATTGGTCTCCAAATGGACTTACTCTGAAATTAGAATTGTCGTGTTGTGCTCCCTGTCGCATTCCATGGGTCATTGAAAGAAGAAAAACATAGGTGTGTTCGTGTCACTGCTCCCCTCCGACATCCTATTGTATGCTCATTATGCCTAGTTGGTTTAGAGTTAGGGTCTAACTGTAGGTCATTACATGATCATCTATGTATTTACAATTTTATCCTAGTTATGATACATTTACATAGATATTTTCTTCAAATAGAGCGCATAACTACGGGATACTAGGCTTCTAGATCGTCCGTTACGAGCACTTCCGATTTACCTTAGTTGCCTATGGAAAATTTCTATGGGTAGATTCGATCACCTCATATTCAGTATTACTTAATTAATCATTATGATTCGTTGGTTGTCTCCACAGGTGGCTCATTTGGTTATTTAATTAAAAATATTATTGTGGGGTTAATTTTTAGTGGGTACATAATGTTCCACTAGTTGCTTCAACCTCTCCTTATATGCGTTGTTGTTGTTGGGCGAAACCTCTGTGATTTATTTCCATTTCAGACAATGAAGGGTCACCCAGGAAGGGGGTTGAGGTGACGGTTTGCTGCCAATTATTCCTCATTGGTTGCCCCCACGGACTAGCGCAGTTAGTTCATATAAGAGTGTTGTTGTCAATAGGTCTGGGATCGATTCTCAATGGGTACGGAATATCTCAATGGTTATCTCAACTCCTCTTTGCATGTGTTGTTCTTACTGGGCGAAACTCCTTATATTTATCTCCCTTAGTAGACACTGGGGGCCCACCCTAGAGGGGCCGACGAGCTGGCAATTTCATCTTTTCTACCAATTATGTCTCGTTGGTTGCTCCCACAGGCTGACCCAGTTGGTTTGCCAAGGTCGATTCCCAACACGTACGGAATTCCCTATTGGTTGTCTCAATCCTTCTTTGCATGCGCTACTCTTACTCAGCGATGCCTCTCTTGATTACATTTATTCCAAAAGTGGAGGCCACTTTGAAGAGTCGCTGAGATAATGATTTTACTTTTGTTACCAATTTACCTTGTTGAATGTCTAACCTCCACA
The DNA here is from genome assembly GCA_024364735.1 of Boesenbergia rotunda. Lineage (NCBI taxonomy): Eukaryota > Viridiplantae > Streptophyta > Magnoliopsida > Zingiberales > Zingiberaceae > Boesenbergia > Boesenbergia rotunda. The sequence goes on along the minus strand of JAGFNQ010002934.1, from coordinate 71,094 downwards.
TGCAAAGAGGATATTGGGCCACTTACGATGAACGATTTCGCCTTTTATTTTAATTATACATAATGTGTGCGCCCCTGGGGCATAGTTGAGTTGGTAACCAAATGACACGTAGACTTATATCAATGGGCAAGGGCTCGAATTGTAGCTGCGGTAAATAACCCTCCTACTTTGAGAGACAATCAGTACCTGATTTACCTTTCTTTATCTCACCATTCAACCGGCAATGAGGGGCGATTGACATGAGCATTATCATGTTTTGCATTAATTATGCATAATATGTGTGACCCTCAAGGCGTAACGCAGTTGGTACTTGGATGATGATTTATCACATTAGGACAAGGAGCCGATTATCGTAGGATTTATTTCTCACGAGGAAAAATATCTCATCTATTTGAATTTTATTGTGAAGCCAAAAATATTAGAAAGTCTGAGTGCATCACCTGTATGTCACATTATCCATAATGTATGTGTTTCTTTCACGTAAATCTATTTTTTTATATGTTCATATTGGAATCTCTTCTCCTGTATTTTACTAGTCCTTGTAAGTGGTAGTTGTTTCGTTGACTTAAATATACTATATATGTTATGTACTAATGTGTGTTTGATCATGTTAAATCTTACATTTAACTTTGCAAAATGTTATCTAATTGTTTTCAGCATTTATATGAATTGCGCAAGTAACTTTCAGTATTATCTAAATCATGCACCCGACTTTTATAATATCCAAATCACTTATCATATCTTCAAAATATCCCTCTTTCTTTCTAGACTCCTTATTATCTCTAGATCCATTAATTAGTTTCAGACAGTTTTGTGATGGATGTACAAGAGAATTCTAAATCATTTCAAATTAAAACCAATATATTTTTAGAAACCTCCTTAATGTATTTATGTCTTCAAACTAAAACCAATATACTTTTAGGAAACTCCTTAATGTATTTATGTTCTCGGATCTAAATTCGATAAAAATTAAGAGCAATGCATTTTTAAACTTGTAAAGGCTTGATAAAATTTATTACAAAATCATTATAAGGCTTAGAATAATGATACTCATGCCCTAATGAATTCGTAGGGCTTATTTTTTCAAAAAATATCAAATTTTTAAAATTTTAAATGGTGTAGGTCCATCTGTCAATTTCAGACGAATCTGGCTAATAGACCTAGAGAACTTCGAATCACTTCAAACCAAAACCAAAGAAGGAAGTCCAAACCCTAGAGAGAAAATCTTATTCGCTTAAATCCACTATAACCCAACCCCTAAATCCTAAAATTTTAAACCCTAAATACATATAATATACTTCGCGAATATCTAAATTTTTTTATATTGAACACTATAATTCAAGAAGGAAGCCTAAATCCTAGAGGTGAAATCTTATTAACTTAAACCCATTATAATTCAATTTCTAAATCTTAAAAGTTTAAACTCTATAAACATAGTATACCCCAAAAAATAAAATAAAATAAACCCTTGGAATGAATCCAGGCCCCTGGATTAGAGGTGCGAACTCGTCTTTGATTCGAAATTCTCTAGGTCCATCCATCAATTTCAAAGAAAATTGGTTGATGGACCTAGACAACTATGAATCACTTCAAACCAAAATCAATATACTTCTAACATATATATATATACACACACACACACACACACACTACTCGATGTTTAGTGAACGATATGCTCATGTGGCACTGCGAGCTCAATTTTGTTGTTTAAAAAAACTCCTTTTGTTCTCTCTCCCATTTTGTGCTCATTCAAAACCCGCAATCGTGACTAAGCGACCCCAAATCTAAATTTCCCTCTCTCGCGCGCCTTCCTTCACCCGATGTCTTCCGTCTCTATCACTCTTTCCTTTGTCGATGTATTTTGTTACTCTCGCTCCTTCCTTCGCCGACAAGAGCTGTTCTAGCCTGTCCGTTGTAAGCATAACATAGGTGATGCAAGCTAAGGGCGATGATACACTTGTAAGTTTCTTCTCGAATGGGTTGGAAGCTGTAAGATCGATGTGGACCGGCAAGAGGGGGGTGAATTGTCATTGTAAAATAAACAAAATCTTTTGTGTGGCTCACAAAGATTCCAGATTAGTTGCAATAATAAAATAAACATAAACATAAATTAATTGAACTAGTAAAAGGCTAAGACACAGAAATTTACTTGGTTGCAACCTAGGTGGTTGCTAATTCAAGACGGTTGAAGCTCACTATCAAAATCTCCTTCTAGCGGAAAAACCTTTTACAAACTTTGAAGAACAGGAAGCTAGAAAACAAGAAAGAGTTCGTTTTAGTTGATTGATCATCTAGAACTGAACTCTAGGGGCCTATATATAGTCCCGGTCAGTTCTATACGTTTGCTGATGTGGCACTATAGGGGTGCCCGAGTGCTTGAGGGTGCCTGACACGTGGCTTGAGTGTTATCCGAAGTGCAACGGTGGCAAACGGCTAGTTGGGGATGATTTTTAAGTTCTTGGGCGCCCATATACATAGGGGCGCCGGAGTGTTCGAGCACCCATATTCACCCCTATGGATAGGGGAGCCCAAGTAACTCTGGTCAGCAACTTACTGACCAGTCTCCAGCGGGTTTTCTTGGGTGATTTCTGGCCAATCGGAGTTAGGCTCACCCGAAACCGACTCTGGCCTTTCGCCCCTCGAGCGTTCTTCCTCTCGGCTTCTCGTCCCTTGTGTTGATGCACTCTATGGTCCGTGAGACTATGTGTTTTAATGTTTGTGCAAAGGGTTTAAGTTAGTTTTATCCTTATATTTGATATGTGTATTTAAGTGTGATGGTTTGCAGAATATACATAGACTTAACTAGACGGCTTCGGGTCCAGTGAAGGATTGCATGAGGAGACGAGTCGTGGACTTGTATGCATCTGAGGGACCGTGGACAAGGTAGGAATGATGAGCCGAGGGAAGCGCACATCGAGAAATACGTGAAGGATGACATGAGGATGAGCCGCAAGCTTGTATGCATCCGAGGGACGAGAGTCAAAGTCGAAGAAGACTTGAAAGCAACAGGTCGAAGCTGCAAAGGAAGAGTCAACTGAGTCATGAGGGTCTGAGTATGAGAGAATTGTACTCGAGAAGGGAAACCCTAGGTTTAGGGTTTGGGTAGTCGACTGATGCTTGGATCAGTCGACTGATCTTCTGTGCAGTCGATTGATGTCGACTGGGAATTCGAACGTTAGGCTATAACGTTCGAATTCGGTTGGAACTAATCGACTAGTGTTGGCACCAATTGAGGGGTAACAGCTAGTCCAGCCATGAGCTCTATTTAAGGGAGCTCGGTTTGGCTGACTAGGGTTGACAAAATTGGTTTGGTTAAAGGCCAATTAGTAGTCTTTGTGCTTAGAGGTTTTGTGTGAGTTGTGGTGAGGTTTCTCTACCCACAAAGAGCTACACGAGCTAGCCGAAAGTCTTTCGAAGACTCATCCACCGACGGATCGAGATCGTCCACCTTACGGACTATCGTAGAGTAGGAGCTTTATCTACGAACTACGTAAACAGTTTGTGTTAACGTTTGTTTATTTGTGTTATTTGTATTTCCGCTTGTGCAAGCTAACATTGTAGGAAGAACCGACGTGAAACGTGGGTGACCGTCTATTCACCCCCTCTAGCTGGCGCACCGATCCCCAACACCTTAGACATCACGCGCGTCCTTCTCGTTCCACCGGTGTTCTCTTCCGCAGCTTTCGCGTCCCTCGGATGCACCGAGCCCGTTAGCTCACTTTTCAGTACAAACCTTCTCGTCCACTGCGTCTTACGTTCGACTTCCTCCGCTCCTAAGCTCATACTCACTTAGACAGAGAGATCAAAACCACAATAGGATCTAACATAACTTGGTTGATCGCATCAAAACTAACTAGGGTACCAACATTCTCCCCCTTTTTTTATGTATATCAACCCAAGTTCAATTAGGGTTAAACTAAAAGAAATAACACTAACTAAGGCAAGTAAGCATATATTTTGCAATTCAAAAACCACACCCTCCCCCTTAACTTACTTAAGCTACTCTTAGATTTGATCACAACAAAAATGGGACACACAAAATAGGGAAAGGTAAAGAAAATGATATAAATTTGAAAAAAAAAATCGTTGGAAAAATTTGAAAATTTTTGTGCAAGTATAAGTAAATATTTGAGAACAGGTCAAAGATTTTCGGAATCAAATAAATCTTCTGTGATCGAAAATAAATCAAATATTCATGGATTGAATTTTCAAAATTCGAAATTATATTAAAAAATCTTAGAGAAATTTATATTAAAGTCAAAAGATGAAGAGTATATCTAGAAAAGGTAGATTTGATAAAAATAGTTTTCTATCAAAATTGACAATTTAAAAATTAAATTTTAATTAAAAATTCATAGAAATTCGAAAATATGTTTAAAAAATCTTGAAAATTTTTGTATAAGTGGAAAATAGAATTTTTAGCTTATACAACAATTTTTAACTTGAAAACATTATCTAGGTCCAAAAATAAATCAAATACTAATAGAGTAGAATTTTTGAAGGATAAATATTTAAAAATTCAAAAACACTTAAACAAATTCGAATAAAATTTTACTAAAGTCTCCTAATTCTATCTAGATTCAAAAAAATTGGATCTAAGAAAATAAATTTTTTATTTATTTTTAAAATTTAAAAATTTAATTCGAATGAAAAATCATGAATATTCAAAAAATTATTCGAAAAAATTACAAAAATTCACAGTAACTAGAAACAATATTCATGTATTGAGGAAAAAATATGAATATGATTTTATCAATGTAAAATTCAACTGTTATTTATTTTTCAAAGAAAGTAAATAATGAAGAGTTAGAAAAATTTAAAAAAAAATTATTAGCATTAAAACATATAATGAATGAAAATTAATTTAGTAATGACTTAGGAACCCAAAATAAGTTCTTATATATGGGGTTAATTAAAATTTTGGGGGAATATAGTTCTTGGATACTCTTCTAAGTTGACTCCTATGATTTTTAATATATCAGTTCAGATTATCAGGATAACTATTTTTTTTTTAGCGTAATCAAGCAATATCAAATTCTAATTTTTCAACTAAATTTCTCAAATTAACATTTTTAGTTTTCAGTTTATCAGAAACATTAGAAGAACCTGCATTTGTCAATTTCATTTTCAATTCTCGATTTTCCTTTTCTAATTTACAGTTAGATTTAAACATCGCTTTTATTCCAGAGTATAATTGATCTAAGGGAGAAAACATACTTGACTTACCGGGTCGCTTTCAAAAAGAGGAACTCCCCCTTCGTCGCTACTTTACTCTGACGTAGCTCCCCCTTTATCAGTGCTTTCCTCTTGATGACTTGTCATCAGTGCAAGTCCAACATATTCGTTAGTTTCCGATTCTTCGAACAAAGACTCGCCCCAGGTGGCTTTTAGCGTCTTTTTCTTCTTTAGATGGTTCTTAAGTTTGGGATAATGGTCTTTTAGATGACCCTTCTCTTTGCAGTTATAGCATTGGACTATACATTTCTTCGGAGATCGTACCCTGAAACTTTGATAATTTATTAGCCTTTTTAAAGAAACTTTTAAGGTTTTTTACCATTTCCATCGTATTTTCATCGTCTGTTGATGACTCCTCCTCTATCTGGTTTTTCCTTGCATTCAGAATGACGTTGTCCATTTTTCTGCTCTTCCCTACACACCGAGATTCGTAAAACTCTAAAATCGAAAATAGTTATTCTAGAGTACGTACGTACATTGGGTGATTTCTGACCAACCGGAGTTAGGCTCACCCAAACTTGATTCTGACCTTTCGGCCTTCGAGCATCCTTCCTCCCGGTTTCTTGTCCCTCAAACATCGCGTCCGTCCTTCTCGTTCCACCAGTGTACTCTTCCGTAACTTTCACATCTCTCGGATGCACCGAGTCCGTCAGCTCACTTGCCTGTGCAAATCTTCTCGTTCACTATGTTTTACGCTCGACTTCCGCTGCTCCTAAGCTCCTGCGCACTTAGACAGAGGGATCAAAACCATAATAAAACTTAACATAACTTGGTTGATTACATCAAAATTAATTAGGACACCACCAAAAATTCTCCCACTGTCAATAAAATCCTTCCGGAAATTGCTCCCGCCCATTCATTTTCTATCGTAAGCTCTTTCATTTCGGTGTCGCTTTTCTCCATATTTAATATTTTTTTTCTTTGATGTACGTAGTAGCTTCTTGATAATATCTATGTTAGGATTATGAAGATCTAAGTATTCTAGAAAATAAAATTATATATATCGTAGTAGCTTCTCGTTAGTAAGCTGTGACACCGTCAAATTATAATAGCTCTGTTTTTATATATATAAAGTCTTATTTTCTCAATTTGAGTAATTTGTAATTTGTCATTTTTTAACTAAAAAATATTAATTATAGCCAATTTATTGAGACGAGATTCTCTGTGCCATAAAAGATCTCTGTTCCTCCATCTCACTCATCGGTGATGGCCAGTGAGTCATCCAATCATCGATCGGATACTATCTGTGGTGTCGTCCCGAACAAAATTATATCCTAGGATACGGTGAACCTGTCGGATATCGTCGCAATTGCAATCTCATCGTATTCACCATCGAATCCAACGAGATTATAATGCGATGATTTCGATCGATTCATCGTTATCCCAAGATATCGTTTAATTCAGGACAATAATAAAAAATTATCGATAATGTTCGATCGTCGATCGGATGATTTATTGGTCATCGCCGATGAATATAAAATAGACGAGACATGGATCCATAGTTTGCAAAATCGCGATCCTGGATCGTAGGATCGTACGATCCTACGATCCTGGATCACAAAACGATCCAGAATCGCGCAGAATCGTTTTTTGTAGTAGGATCGCAGCAGGATCGGTAGGATCGGACAGGATCGGACAGGATCGTATAGGATCGGACAGGATCGGAACAGGATCGGAACAGGATCGATGAAAGCTTTAAGAGGTCATAACTTTTGACTCGGATTGAACTACGTGACCTATAATATATCAAATTGAAACTCGTTCAAAGATCTTCAAGTTAGTTTTAAGATTGAATCCCAAAAAATATTGTTTAAAGCCTTTTCAGAGGCCCAGAAGATTATTAATCTTTTTTATTATTTTTTTTTATCTTTTACATCGTTAGTGTTAGTGTTTTAAGATTATTTAAATATCTATTTAATTATTTTTTAGTTAGTTTTTGATTAATAATATTATGTTATATCTTTTTTCTAAAATGATCAGTCTTTAGATGTCTATTATCTAATAGGTTGACAATTAAATTGGATCATCTTGTAATAAATAGAATATTTTTGAAGTTAAATGTGATTATTTTCATTATAGTGTTAATAAAAATTGTATATTTTTTCATTTTAAGGGTTTTTGATAGGATCGTACGATTTTACGATCTGATCCTGACCGATCCGATCCTGATTTCAAATCGATCCTGTGTAGGATCGTAATTCTACGAACCTTGCATGGATCCTTTAGATAGGATCCCGTCTGCAATTTATTACCGAGTGGGATCCGTACAGATAGATCCAGCTGGTTTGGTCAGCTGACGTGTACCCATCCCTCCGCGTGGGCTCCATGCATTGCCCCCAATCATTAGCCTCTCTCTCCGTCATCCCACGTAATTAATAAATCAGAAAACAAGAACAAAAATAAGCATCCTCTGTATTCATCTGAAAAATAAATTAACAGTCCCACGTAAGGTAATAGATCGGTGGTTAATTTATAAATATTATCAATTTAAAATTTAAAATTAAAATTTTAAAAAATAATATATTTATTTTTTTTCTATATATTAGTCGTGATATTTAGAGTAATAATTTTTATAATTTATTTTTTTTTCATGTTAATCTTAAGATGAATTAATAAGAACACTAAAAATGAACCAATTATTTTTTTTTATCATCTTTAAAGAAATTAAAAAGATGCTGAACAAATGAATCATTTTTTTACCACCTTAACAAAATAAGAGAAAATTTTACCACGGCCCCTGAAATTCAGAATTTTTCAATGTCACTGCATTTTAACCCTCCAAATTGACGAATGGAAAAAAGTGATTTTTGAACGTCTAGGGATGAAGTTGAAAAGATTAGAAAAGTCTAGGAGCAAAGTGAAACTTTGTGTAGCAAATAAAATGCCCTATTCCCCTTTCACATATTACCTACACTTATTCCCATCTCTGCTTCCGCATTCCAATAAGGTCTCCTCCTTCCGGCGAGGCGGCGCCGCCATCGGATGCGACCCCGTTCTCGAGTTGCCACCTTCCTCGGGCGAGGAAGAGCGGCATCGTAATCGCCGGCTTCCTGTTTGCTTCGTCTTCCAATAAATTAAGTTCCCACCTTAGACCTTTTTCCCCTGGATTTTCCAATTCCGATCGCTGGTTTTTCTTGTTCCGGGGTGCTCTCGATTCGTGGTCAAAGGTCGGATTTTGAGGGATGTCGGACAAGTCGCGGCCCGGAGGAGGCGAGGCGGAGACGCGGACGGAGGTCATCTCGGCGGCGTGCGCGTGCTGCGGGCTGACGGAGGACTGCACGCCGGAGTACGTCGAGTCCGTCCGGGAACGGTTCGGCGGGCGTTGGGTGTGCGGTCTCTGCGGCGAGGCGGTCGAGGACGAAATCGGCCGCGCCGGGAGGTGGATCTCCACCGAGGAGGCGCTCAGCCGCCACATGAGCTTCTCCGAGAGCTTCCGCGCCGCCGGGCCGCCCGTCGACACCGCGGAGCCCATGATCGCCGCCATGCGGCAGCTCCTCCGCCGGAGCCTCGACTCGCCGAGGGCCACGCCGAGAAGCCCTCGCCGGGGCGTGGAGGAGGGCGGCGGCACCACCACTCGCCGGTCACTTGCGCGGCAGAGCAGCTACCTCTCCACAGCGGCCCGGTGAAGTTCCGCCTCCGCGAAGAAAACATGAAGGTGAGCGAAGGTAAGCGTAAGAGCGAGTCGCCAGAACCCAAGCTTCAACCTTTCTACTTAAAAACAAATTAGTGGTTCATTTTCATAAATAAGACTAGCCATTGTTGAGCAACATTTTTGCTTCTTAATCAACTTTCGCAAGAAATAAATGATTCAATATTCAGATCAAATTTTTTAAAAAAAAAAAAAAAAAAAATTTTGACCAGTTATGAGATCTTATGCTAGTTCTTTCTCTCCATATAATACAAGCAATGATCCAAGTCATTGTCTTGTTCACTCATCAATTATTTCAACTCTTAATTAAAGTATCATGAGTTGTCATAACAATCAATCAAATTATAAGAAATAAAACATAATCTAATATTATTTGATTCAATTTGGAATATTCATTATAAAAAAATAAAATTTAAGAAAAAATTTGAGAATTTTTTTATAACTCCGAAATCACGTACAAACTCACATTTCCTAAATAATCACATTCTGGATTATATCCTCATTTATTAACTTGGAGGACATTTTAAAAAATGTTGTTTTGTTTTCCATTCGATTCCAAATTGTCTGAACAGGTGTGGTGGCATGAGTTGGACTTGGAGATTATTAATGGGATTGCTTCAATTATAGCGGACGGACAACGAGGGAAAGGAAAACCCTTCCCATTGCGTTTGGAGAATACTGTTGTGCAGCGTTGGGTGGTTGAATGATATTAATGATGGTTAGATTCTTAATCAATAATCCAATTAGCCAGCTGTTGCCATCAATGCTTCCTACCATTATGTTGTCTTAGTTGTAGCCAAGGCTTGCCTACTCCAAAGCTAATGGCCTAACCTAAGCTAATTACCCTTGCTAGGGTTCGTGATGGAGCAGGAGATGAAATTGTGCCTTTGTCGGTGAATTGAGTTAAGATATCCTTAGTAGTCACACTAAGCATCGTACCATTATTTATCGTTACATTGCATGAACCAACGCTGTCATGTTTTAGTTTGTTGATGACCAATGATACACAAATAGTTCATAATGTATACAAGGCTCTATGAACTCAGAGATAAATTTCTACAAGTTGACACATTTAGTATTTATATGAGTATTTGTTTCAATAGATCTTGAGATAAATTTAGGAACTTGAGTTTGGATTGAACTAACTTGTCCGAGTTCCATAAGTCATCGAGCATAGTTTGTTTTATAACATGTTTATATATCAATTTCGAATTAGCATACCGATTCATAAGTTCGAACAATACAATCATTTTTCCACAAACAACCATATGCATCACAAGTTTAAAGTTTGGATCAGGAGAGATTACTTTTTCAAGCTTCATAAATCTTGATTTTTTTTTTATAAATCTGCTATTTCTTTGTAGTTTGTAAACCTAAATATTTAAAAATAAGAATAATAAGCGCGCTCATCTGATTTAGACTCCATAAATTGGAACCCGTGGAAATTGAGTAATCAAATCGTATTAAATTAAACTACAAATGAATTTTAAACTGAACTCACAGTATATAACTAATTTGGCTGAATTAAATCTACATTAAAATATGATAAATTTATTAGCTTAAACATTTGATTCTAATCACATATAAATTTGAATTTCCTATTATTATGTTGGATTAGCCGATATGATTTCTTTAAAACAAATCTAATTTAGAATAACTTGAATTTTATTCAAATAGAACATAATTGACCTAAATAGATCAAATTGAATTTCTTATAGGCATCGATAAGACACGGAATTTTGTAAATCAAAATAATTTTTGAGAATTTAATCTATCTTTTGGTATTTTACTTTTATATAATTAAATAAAAAAATTACATTAGCTCTGCATGGCAGTGTTCTGTCAATAATTACAAAAATTAAATTAAAAAAATATAACCACTAATTTACTAATCAGATTAATGAAAATTAATTGGTCAAACTACATATCAAAACGACTAACGATTCAGACAAACTATCAGTAAAATTAATCCTAATTAAACAGCCTAATTACTAAAGTAAATATAACCGTAGAGGTAAAATGAAATTCACTAAATCGTGTATAGAGAGAGAAGGATTTTAAATCCCTTAATTTTAGTTACAGAATTATCTTTCCACATGAACAGGTCAAACATAAATCCCATACAAATGGTACTTACAGGGCATCAGGCAAAGACGAAAAGAGAAGACAAAAATGTGACCTCTAAAATCTGCTCACTGATTTCTTCAAATGAGTTTGGGAGAATATATATATTTGATAAATGGTAACCCAAACATGAACTGATAAAGATTGAGTGAGCAATAGAATTTACCTCTACCATACTCTCGGTTCAGCAGCAAATGACTTGGCCTCCAGCGTGATGCAAGTAGTTGATTAACTGTGTAATTAGATTAGCCTCTCTTACGATTAGTCACCTGAAAATGTAGTCAAATTGTGAACTTGGAGTCTTGATATCACGATTTTGTTGATTGAATTGTAAAAGCATTTGTTGTTAAATGTCTCTGTAATCCGCTAATCTGTTAGGATTTATTTTCCCAAAGTTATATGAGAACTAAGAGCCAAAGTAGGGAAGCATGGTTCGACAGAAAGGGGGTTAAATCTGTTAGGATTTGTTTTCTCAGAGTTGTATCATGTATGAGAACTAAAGGCCCAAGGGTTTAGATCGATAGTGCAGATGTCTCTTTACTTCAATGGACCGCGAAAGGAATTTGTGGGTGATTCAGATCCATTTTGGGCTCTTATTTTTGGTGGAAGGTAGAGACGGAGCAGAAACGATGACAAAGAGTTGATTTTGCATCAGGCACTTCTGCCTTCCCAGCGCCATCCTCTCCCTTGAAGTGGTTCATAATTGCATCCTTAAATCTCGAGGAGGCTTGTATCGCTGGTTTACAACAGGTCGCCTTGCTACTGAGCTTGCCATCCATGTCAATGTCAAGATCAACCAGAATTGTCCAGTCCCAACAGGCACTTAAGCATGTAGAGATTACAGATACTAGATTATGATGCCCGAGTGCCCAACACCGGTGGCATCAAAAAGGAAGAAGTAGAAGGGGTGGCAGAGGTGACTTGAGTTGTCCTTAAAAGAATCAGCCTCAAAGCTGTGCAGTGGTGGCCTAGTGAAAAAAAAAATGATAAACCAGGTAACAGGCGAATCTGAGATGACCAGCCCGGCCCCACAAAAATTTCCCACCGGCCACCAAGATAAATCGGAAAGCGCTCGCGGCTGGGCCTAGTGAGAAGGAAAGGAGGAGGTGAAAAATAAGATGAGTGGATAATTTAGTCCCTTCTCTTCCTCCCACTCCCCCCCCCCCCCTCTCTCTCTCTCTCTCTCTCTCTCTCTCTCTCTCTCTCCCCATTACCAAATAGACAAATATTGTTCCTACCTCCCCTACACTTCTCCGAAGAAAAAAGAGCACAAATACTCAAAACACTTTTCTCTCCAAACATACTCTTCTCTTCATGTCAAAATGTCTACCTTTTATTACAGCTCTCTCTCTCTCTCTCTCTAAATTTGCTCATTTGATTTCAATTATCACTTCTCTACTTCGGCATCTCCTTTCCTCTAAAAAGTAATACCAAAATTCTATTTCATACTTACTCCTTGTATTTTGTTGCCTCTAGGTATAAGTCTGTAAAGTTATAATGTATCTCTCTTTTTGGAATTCATTAAGAAGTTTTTTTTAAACGTTTACAAACTTTTGATCAGTATTTCAAGTTTAAGTAGGATCTATAATCTGCCCACTTTTTCTTCAAACATGCTTGTTTAATACCTTTCAAAATCAATGAGACCTTTATCCGTACATTCATCAATTTCTCTATTCATGCCTAGGGTGCGTGTCTTTATATCTAAATTTCTCATCTAATTGTTTTGACTCAATCAGACTTTTCATTATACAACAATTGTTTCTCATACTCTGAGACTAGGGGTGAGTGTTTAATCCAATAATGTAGACCCACATTACTAGTTTAGTCATTAGCTATTTAAGTTGGAGTCCTATATAAGGTAACTGCATTATTCTCTTTTAGTATCAAATAATATTGTATTATTTTTTTCAATTCATGCAAAATAAATCAAAAAAAAAGTGTCATATGAAGCATATGTTGAGTTTCCTTTCACTTACTTTCTGTTGGATCCGTGTGGAAATAGAAGCTAGCAGCGACAATGAAGTAGCAGAGTATCAACATTAAGCCTTTGAAATAGTTTGCGGTGCCCTCCTGAAAAAAGCAAAACCACCATTATCTGATGTAAAATTGGTATCGAACTCACAGCAAGGTCCGAAAATATTGCCAACTACAAGTCTCGACACAAAGTGCGAGAAGAAGCATATATTGACTACTGAAACTATGGCAGTGAAAGACATTTTCTCAGTGCAAGGATTGCATAAAAATAGATGAATAATAATTATACAAAATAAAATTGTTGTAAACTCTTCCTACATGGAAATTAATTCAGAATCTTAACACAGTTGAAGAATTGACTACTGAATGTTTGGCAGTGAAAGTTATTTAATCAGTGCAAGGATAGCATAAAAATATATAAGAAAAGTTGACGCCACATCTACAGAACCTTAATAAAAAATATGCTTGATTTGAGAACCAACCTGTAGCATAAATGCCACAACCAACACTGTTATAAAGAGCGTTGCTGTCTCAAATAACTGAAAATTTAGGTCCATCTGTGTCCCCATCAGCCAACCAACAACAACAGTGAAAGGAATCTGCAATTACCATCACGAACAAGATGGTAATCCACATCAGAATACCGTATAAAAGGAGAAAACATGAATGTCTAATTGGAAACCACAGGCAGGTAACTGGAGTGTAAAGGTCCAGAAGTACTTGAATTAGAAATCTGTTACTGGAGTGAAACTATAAAAATGTTTTGCTTTTGACACTGAACATGAGAAGTTTAGAGATTTTTAAGACCATAGTGCAAAAATTATAGCATATTAGACTTGAAACTTTTCCATACTTCTCAAATCTTACTGCAAAGCCTGCAGCTACAACTTTTAACAGACAATTTGTGCTATTAAAATTGGAATCAACTGATAGAAAAGTGAGATTGATATATTAAAGTACATAAATGATTTTTTTTTGAATGAATGTTGTTTTGCCAAGATTTTCAGGAGAATTGCTCTCCGTGGATGTTGCAATAAAATTCGTAATAATTACATGGGACTCTATATATGGGCAATTGGCTAACATATGCCCTTGTAATAACATAACTAAAGGAATAAGTACAAATAGATAGGTTGTCGAAGCATTACCACAAACATGGATATTTGAGTTGATGATCCAATGGCAACTCCCAGAGAAATATCCTACAAGAGAGAAGAAAACAATAAGCTGATTGCATGTGGCATAAGGAAATCAACATAATCAATGTTCTCCAGATTTACAAGCTTATCCTTCATTGCAAACATAATTGCACTCGCGTGTTCAGCAGCATTTCCAACAATAGGAAGCAAAATGACACTAATAAAGGCCAGTGGAAGGTTCAATGCATCTGAAGCTTCCTAAACAATAATAGCAGATAGGAAGATAATAAAGTTAGTATAATTTTTGCCATATGAAATTTGGCAAATCTTACAACATTTAAAATGCGGAATAATTAACAAACAATAGTTTTCACCAACGACTGTAGATTAGAACTCCACAACCTGCAGAAACACATTAAACTAGGGATTGATACAGTGCAGCAAGGTAAATCAGTAATCCTTACATGAAAGCTATTCATATCAAACTCTTTAGTTTGTCCTCATCATTACCTCCAGTGTGTCAATGCTAGAGTCCATCAAGATTAGGATTCGTTTTTTTACTACAGATTGGTACAAGAAGGAATCGGTAATGGTTACATGATAGAATCAAGATTTTTTGTTTTGCCCTCATATTAAACTAGAATTCACTTGTTACTAGGGATTTGCACAAAAAGGCAAATCAGTAACAGTTCGATGCCAGAATCAAGGTTTTTCATTTTTCCCTCATCATTGGTTCCTTCAGTGCACCATTACTAAAGTCAGTCAAAACATGAGGATCTTAGTGAAAATATCAATATATACCAAATCTCACTCTGACTTGCCACCCAAACCCAACACCAGAACTAGATATTAGACCTTGACCTAATCCCTTGCTTTTGGCATTTCAAATAGTTTTGAAAGAATAGGGAAATTCATCATCTCATATGGTTAAAATAACCGCCAACACATGGCAGTTAATTTGTTGCGAGACACAATAACATGCATAGCATTTGAATGTTGGGGTGAGCAAAAGATCGGTTAAACCGAATTAACCGACCAGACCAGACCGAAATTAAAAATCCAGTTCGGTTAATTCTGAAATTTGTTTAAAAAAATCGATTATTTCGGTTTAATTGGTTCGATTTCAGTTTTAAAAGGCTAAAATAGATTAAACTGATTAAACCAAACCGTGTGGGAGTTTGAGAATTAAAATAAAATCCCTAATTCCCAATCCCACCTTCGTCGCTCATAGGCTCTCCTCGCAAGAGTCGCGATTCATGCTCTCGCCTCCTCCCCTCCCCTCTTGTCGGCTCGCCAATGAGACCGTTACCGGAAGTCCTCTGAGTCCCCTCGTCCTCACACAAGCCGCAACCAGCGAGCGATTGGCAACACTACAAAGCCCTCCCTCCCCTCTTGTCGCTCTCGCCACTTGTGAGACTATCACCGATAGCCCTCTGTGTCCCCTCATCCTCACACAGGCTGCAGTAAGCAATTAAGAGGATTGCTACCTCATTGATGTCTCCCAATCTCTTCCCCTTTCTTCCTCCAATTGACTCTTGAAATCCCTTGCTCTACCTGATGATTTCGCCGCCTGTTGATTAGATCTGGAGGCAGCTCACGTGGATTACTTCAATTTCCATTTTCTCCAGATTTTGTTGTTCTTCAATCGAATCATTTGTTTTATAACTCAAGAATACAGTTTAAAGCATTGGTTTTTCTCATGTTGATGTCTTCTGTGATAAGATCAAGTATTGCAGAATTATAACTTGAGTTGTTTCTTCGTCTACACATTGCAGTGATCGTTGTAAGGAAACTAAGGATACTTAGGACATGATTGCTGGATTTGTGTCGGTCGGCTAAGAAGGAATGTTGGCTGAGAAGTTATCAACCGATTGCTAGATTTGTGCGGGTCGAAAACCGAATTAACCGATGTTATATTGGTTCGGTTTCTTTGGTTTTTGTTAGAAAATTTGATCGGTTCCAAAAAAAAAATGGTTTGTTCGGTTCGGTTTTCAACCGAATGCTCACCCCTATTTGTATGGGAAATTTTTACATTTGGATGATAGGTGAAACATTCACACAGGAAGTTATCAATTACCAACCACAGAAGTGTGGCTGAGAACCACACAGCCAATCAAGGACTGTTTGACCTCGTGCATTGTGCATTTACACATTTAATGCAAAATATTACAGAAAACGCAGCCAGAACAAAATACTTTCAGAGGAAAGACAAACTGTTCAATATAATGAATAAGAGATCAGCATACCTCTATGTCATCAACAAGGTACTGAGAGAGAATGGAAATCCAAAGTGTCAAAACTGCAAGCCATGATATTGATTCCCATTGGCTCAACTCTGGAGGCTCATCTTCATCAGAGTCTTACTATGCCCCTCTTCCTAGAAGATATAACACTACTTTATAATTAAAATAACATAAAGTACGTAAGTCAAGAAAAAAAAGAATGAAGCAAACAAGAAGACATGTGTCATTAGATGGTAACATAAAATCTCATTTGACCCTTTGCTTTAAAAAAAAAATAGAGAGAGATCAAAGACACAATTACCATTTTCAGTTACAAAATAATACGGAACAAAAAGGGGGCATGAAAATGAAATTAATATCAAAGCTACTCAAAGATAGCTAACTCAATGGTATTAGCTCAAGGAAGAACAAGAACAGAAAGCATAGAAAGAGAAATCCAGATGGAGATTTGTGGTAAATCAGGACAGGAAAGCATGCAAGAGTTGAATCTATTTATTAAAAAAAAAAACAGATCTGCTGCCTTAGCAGCCCCCTAGAGCCTGCCCCATGGATATGGAAGAAGGTAAATTCAAGTGCACAGGCGGAAGGCGCATGGTGGGGAAGCACTAAGTTATCAGTTCCTAGGAATCAACTACTAATCATTACGCTAGAAATGTCATGCGCTCATTGTCTGTGCTACGCCATGGGGGATTGAATATATTTATTAAAGATAGTATACAGATGTTCGCTTCTGATAATCAGCTTACTACAAGGAAAAAATAGCTTGGGAAAACAAGTAGGAGGAAATGAACTGGAAAAAATTTCCTTTGTGATTCATTGAGTGGGAAAAAAGGCGAAAAAAATTTAATTTCCTAAAATTCATAGCTTAAAAACACAAAAGTATTTGAAAATAAAAATCTACAAAAGATTTCCCTAGTTGGAACTAAGATAACATTTCCCTAGTTGCTTTTTTCCATCCAGTCGTTTCCAATGAAGGAAACAATAGGAAATAGTGCTTGAGGAAGCTTTTCCACAGATATTTTTCCTTCTGCCAAAGGAAATTTGACCCTTAATCTCAAATCTCCAAATGAGGGATCTTAAATTGTGCTTAAATAGCAGAAGCCCCCCAACTATAGAAGTCCCCACCTAAGGACCTTGCCATTTTTGGTTGAATTGAGCTCCCTCTTGTACTTTAAAATTACTAAACACTGTTTCTTTGTCAAATAGAAGTTGTTCCTACACCAGCCAGGAGAAGCATATGACACAGATGGATACAGAATTCATAGGCTTACTACTGGTGTAAGATCAATTATTCATTGTCCTACACATCAATCAGGGGGCAAATATAACAAACAAAATAATAAGTTCGCTGTGTGATCATATATGTTGCCTAATATCTCACATCTGAAATTGGGTGGTAACTGTTTTGATGACTCCTGAGTTGGAAAAAAGGTAACTAGCATATGCCACAAGCATAACGCCACTGCTAAACCTTGAAAGGGCAACCTCTGACTTTCCATAGTGCACCTCTGATCTTGTAAAGTGGAGGACAGCAGGAAATGTTAAACCCATAACAGCCATCAACAGCAACCCCGAATTCACAACAGCAGCAGCCTATGTGGATTTGGTATAACATGTGTCAGTTATCATACTGGAACCATCCTAATTTTGCAAATTCAAACATTCTCAACCAAAATAATACCTTATTGAAGAATTGATCTTTTTTGTTGTGAACAACCCCACCAGCAAAAAAAGCACAACCAAGAACTAGTAACATATTTGATAAAATGGAGCCCAAGAGTGATTGTTGTACAACACGGATCATTCCACTTTTTAATGCATATATTGCTATAATCATTTCAGTTGCATTACCAAAGGTTGCGTTCAGCAATCCTCCAACTGCAATTTCAAAGCAAAAGAACAGTTAACATGATACATCCATCCAGCCCAAAAAGAAATTTATAGAGAAACTGGAACATATTTGATGGCAGGATAACATATAATTAGATCTAGCTCACCTGTATGACCAGTGTAAGTAGCAAGTTGCCTGAAAAATAGAAATATTAAGAATAAATTGAAGATAGGAAACACTATTATAAATAGTGCACAACTTACTCAGTTGCATATCCTAGACGTTCAGCTAAAGGAATAATACCTACCAAATTGAAGAAGAAAACTAATCCCTGAAACGAGCAGAAAGAGAATAATCAGAAACGGCATTCATTTTGTCGAAATGGTAATCCTATAGTTGACTGTTAGTTCAACATAAGCTTGTTAAGAATTGTATAGGACAGAAACAAAAAGTCATAAAGCAAACAGAAATGTCAGGCACGAACTGTTTCAACTTTGACTTACATGATTTTTAGTAAGAAAGTGGAGAATGATTGACAGAGGTCCAAATGGTAGTAGAATATTAATTTTTGCACTGAAAATAACAACTTTAATGCTCTTTGAAAGTCCTTTGAGTATTCCCCAGGGGATCCTCGAATAGGCAACATTCGAAAGAGGCCTACTATGAAGTAACTCAGATGAGACAATCTTTGTGGACGGTGATGATGAACTAGCAATTGTCTCCATCTCAATTACAAAACCTTGCCTTTCATCCGCGGGTCTCATCTGTATAATTATCAAATCAAATTCAATAAAATTTTTTGGCAGCTTAAGGAATACAGTTCACTAACAATGATTGTTCATGTAAAAAGAAAATATGTGCAAATGTTTTCTTTGGAAGTGAAGGTTGGTTCGGGTAGTTCTGAAAAGAAAGTAGTCCAATAGTGGGACCAGACAAATCACATTATCTCAGCTCAACGGGATCTTCTGAGCCCATCTATGTCTACTTGCCGGTCCTTAAAAGATTTGAGAAATCGTCATCTTGTATTGGGATGTGCAGATCCTATTGACCTAAACAAGATAGGATTAGCCGACTTTGTGAAGCATGGTCACAAAGTGTATACTTCTATCATACTATGGTGGCATAGTATGATAAAAGTATACTTCTATCATACTAGTGGCAAAAGTATACTTCTATCATACTAGGATTGGTATCAAGTGCATGTAAGTCCAATTATGGTATCACTAATGGGAATAAATCATTGACTGTACACTAACACATTCCCAGAATCAAAACATAGGTCGAGACACCTAGCTCAGGGTATCCACTCAAAATGAGTCAAATGAATGATGGAGTTATCCAGCAAACAACCACTCCACGATGCAAAATGCTCAAAAAGAAGAAAGAGGGGAAAAAATCGAATGGTAACATAATTAACCACATTATTTAACAACTAACGCCGGTCGTGACTAGCTAGGCACAAGCAGAGAACCTTTCTATACAGGAAATCTGATCCTCACAGTTAAGGCTTGAATTCCCTGAGGCTACTGCTTAAGCTCGGAATCTGTAATCGGCATGACCTCGGATTGTCATAATTACTAAGGTGTAAAAAATTGACCTTATCCGCAAACAATCTCTAACTGAGGCCCAAGATATTGAGTTAAGATCTACATTCTTAGTGTCAACGTAGTCTAATATCTTGCACCAGGTTTCGGCCATTCAAATAATAATTGCAAAACTCAAAGGTCGCAACGCTGTACATCAATATCAAAGACGGTCTTAAATACTAAGGAATCCTTGTCCAGAAGTGATCAATTCAAGTCCAACAGGGATCTACAACAGCGTGGATACATAGATCGGAAACAGAATGAGACAAGTTACCATTTTTTCACTCCTTGCCTCGAGAACGAAAGGGATTGAAGGTAAGGTACAGCAATCGAGCCGAGAGGTAAATCGATGAAACTAAGACGAAGCTTGATCTCCTCCTCCTCCTCCTTTGCTGCTCATCTAAAAATTTTGCCCTTTCGTATCTACAAATGCGAAGATTTTTTGGAATGTCGCCTTCCTTTAGGGATTCGATTCAACTCCATGCAGGACGGCGGAGATCGATGGCACACCGATTTGAAGCTTCTAGGAAGCTTCACAGTGAGCCCTGTAGTCGTCCATGTCAGATCAGCTGCCGTTGACTGAACCAGGCTCGATGTGTTTCGGTCAGGTCTGGCAGCAGCAGAGTGCGTCGATTAAAAAAAATACCGATCTGTCATTCGCTGACAACGCTGTTTTGTACTAAAAAATACAGCGGATGGAAATGGCTGTTCCGGACGGGTCCGCGTACGGTGACATCTATTTATGAAAATTGGTGTGTTGAAAAATTGCAAATATCGAAATAGGTGCCTATCAATTCTAGAAAATACTTTGACACAATCTTCCAGAAATGTTAAAAGATGATTTGTACCTCTTTAGGATCAATATATAAAAAATAAATTATAAAAATTATTAATTTAGATATTATAATTAATACGTGGGAGAACGAATATATTAATTTTGTCCAATTTTTACTTTTAGATTTCATGATGACAACACTCACACACTAATCAACCATCAGTCTATCCCAAGAGAATAGTACAATTTTCATAGAGTACTGTCCCTATGAACTACACACACTCCATCGACGACCACCTCTTCGACATCGATTTGTTCCTGATTGTCTATCACTGCCAATGACCTCCGATATTGCAAGGATGATCTCGACCTCGTTGATGTCGGTGTCTATGATTTGTAGAGTCAGTCTCCACCTCATCTCCTCTCCGGAGAAGACCGCGCTCCATGAGGTCAAGTTCTTGTTCGTTGCCCGGCACTGAGGTGACAACAACTAAAGTAGGTTGCTGCAAGGGTTTCCAGAGTGGGTGTCATCGTCGAAATTGGCCTAGAGACTCATATTACAAATGGACTTTGGCAGAAATAGATCCCTAAATGAGTTAAGGGTTTTAATATCTTTTAAAATAAGACACGTACTCTTCAGATCTCAGACTTGATATTAAATTTACAATTCTGATACCAAACTTTTAAATAGACTATTATAGTCTAAAGTTGAGCATTTATCTTTTTTAGTCTCAAATTTTAAAAATAACAATTTTAATATTATAGGAGATGTTTGAAGTCTTTTTTTTTAAAATAAAAAATTGTGATTGAATATTATACCCAATTTGAAAGAAAAACTTGAGGATTTTTTATTTTTTATTTTTTTATATTAAATATAACTTAATTGGAAGATGAATTCTAAATTAAAATAAAAATAAAATGTTGAGATTAATTTTTTTTTTAATTTAATATTCAAGCAAAAACAAACAAGGTATTCAAAATATTTTTTCCTCCATGCGAAATGATGTACATTATATTTTTAAAAAATAATAGATCAACTCACCTACTGTATTAAATAAGTTTAACTAGTGCGAGGACTTATGCTTTTCATTATTAACAATGGGCCGTAGACGAAAAATAAAATAAAAGATCAAAAATAAATTAAATAGAATGGTAGGAATTATTATTGTTGCACGGTTTGCTTGAACTGATAAAGGAAAATAATAATAAACAATAAAACAACTATAAAGATAAAAATAAATACGAAACTCTTTTTTTTTCTCAACTATCTCGGGTAGCTCGGATCAGAGACTATGGCAAAACAAGATATGCTCTTATTCAAAATTCTAATTCATTCTTAAATCAACTAAATTAATTTAATCCAATTAAATTTAATTCGATGATAATTTAATTAAATCAAATCCAAAACAATTCTATTTTAATTAATAATTTTTATCTTCACGTCGCCTGACTATTGAATTTTATTCAACCCAATCTAATTTTAAATTTTTAATTCAATATGTTCAGTTTGTGACTTCAAAATTGCTTTCAAAGGCCCAAATATTTTCAAAAAAAATATATACCATTTTAATTGATTAAATCGACCGCATTAAATGATAATTTATACAGGGTGGACTTGTATGGACAATGACATGCTAGCTGCTAGTTTGTCATTGACTTTTGATCTTCTCGGGTATGAACAACGGATAATTAAATAAACTTAATAAAATTAGATGGCCTGCTGCGATACAACCGCATCTACGTATTGTACGGTATAAGTATGACCCTGGGATTATAGTACAGTCGTAGCTAGATGATTAATTACTATTTAAATATTTATGATTCGATCCTTAATTATGATATATTTTGTAAAAAAAATTTTTAAATGAGGCGCGAATCTGAGATGTTGGGCTTTTAGACTACTCACTGTGAGCATTTTCGATTTACCCCAGTGACCGGTGGGAAACTTTCGTGGGTCGGACCGGTCATTCCAGGTTCGTCTGCTATATGCTCCAACATTTTTTTTTGTATGGTACAAGTATGAGATCCCGAGGCTATGATAAGTGGGAGGATGATTAATTATTATTTTAGATATTCGTGGTTCGATTATTAGCTATGATATATTTCATAAAAAAATTCAAATAGGATGTGAAGCCTAAGACACTGGACTTCTGGATCGCCTGTCACGAGTATTTCCTGATTTATCCTGACGGCTAAGGAAAAACTTCCATAGGGTCGAACCGGTCGTCCGAGATTGAAAAACCCTCGTTAATCATAAAAATACGGTATAAGTATGCTCTTATGGGATGGATTGATGATTAAGATATGAGTATTGTCATCTTAAGATATGGTGTCAAAACCTAATAAAGTACGTATGTCTGTCCTCTTTATACGCTAGCCATAATATTTGGACTAGTAACTTTCATGATTTATATTCTCTATATTAACTCTAAAACTGATTAATGAAATATTGAAACAGGTGAATCACCTTATACACCACCTTGTATGGAAAAACATACAAGGTAGGCGCATTTTGTAGAAATTTTTCCTCCAAATGGGGCGCTAACCTTGGGACGCTGAGCTTCTAGACTGCCCACCGTGAGCACTTCTGATTTACCCTGGTGACCGGTGGGAAACTTCGTGGGGCCGGGCCGGTCACCTCAGGTTCAATTTGTCTGCTGCCTGGTTCATCATTTTTTTGTATGGAATAAACATGTCCTCACAGGATGTACTGATGGTTAGTACGTGGTATTGTCAATATAAGATCTGGGGCTCAAAACCTGGCAAAGCCAATGTGCCCACCCTCCCCATGCACTAGTCATAGCATCCGGACTAGTAGCCCCCGTGATTTACCTCCTCTGTGTTGACCCTAAGACTGATTAATAGGGACGATGGGGGCGAATGAATCGCCTTTTACCAATTTATATGGAATGTTCCGGAAAGAATCAACGTCGACGGCCAGCCACTAGGGTTCAGCCCACGCGGATACTGATGTTAAGGGAGGAACTCCGCGCCCTGCAAGATCAAAACGAGCGTTAGGGGAACACGTCGGAGGTTATCCGGCGAAGCCCACTTCGACGCTCAAGTCAATGCCTCGATCCAGAGAAAATGTAAAAGGCAGAAAGATGTATAAGTAGCAGAGAACGCCTCCCCCTTACTAGAGGGGTTGGACTACCTTTTATACCTGCGGCGGCTGCCTTGGTGCATCCCATGATCTACGCCACGTCCCCCTTTTGTCGGTTACAGGATAGTCTTTGAAATGATCTATGTCGTCATTAAGTGTGACCCGTTGCGATATTTAAGGGTCATAATGACTCGCGATATTTAAGGGTCATAATGACTCACGATATTGGGGATGTTTATCCATAGATCCGAGAAAAAAGGGGGGTCGTTACTTGGGGTTGAATGTTGCTTGGGCTCCGCTTCCCCGAGGTGGTCTCGGGCCCTGACTTCTCGGGAGGGATTTTCTTATCTGACTTTCAGGGCATGTTTACCACGGGGGGTTCTGGAGGCTACACTTCCCGAGAGGGTCGCGGGAGATCTGAAAGGGAGTCGCTTGGACTCGCCATATCTTGCCACCCAGCTTCTTTAGCCCACGTGTCCTGCCAAGGGTTACTCAACCCTATCACATGTCCCTCCCTTCAAGTCTGATCAAAGGAAGTGTTGCTGACTAATCGGACTAGCATGGCGATGAAGAAGCTGTGTCTTAGTGGGTCCTTGCACCCGTTGCTGCTTCTTTGGTTATTATACAGGGTCCTAGGATTATAGAATTTGCCCCGAGTCCCAAGGAAATCCCTTTTTGGGTTTGTCCTTCTCAAAAGGTTTCTATGACTTTCGAGGTACCAGCAATGATACTTGTCCCTCCGTTATAAAGGCGCATGACACTCTTTGATGGCGACAAGGTCCTTTCGCGAATGCCCCATCGCCACGTGCTTCAACGGTTCTCTTCACAACCTCTTACTAACGTGCGCCGCTGTAGCTGGCTCACGTCAGACGCCTGTTCTCTGGTGTTGCCCCGATGCGGCGGTTTCTTGCTTTCCATGTGTCTTGCCCCTATTGCCTTCATACAGGCGGCTTCCCTCGTATAAGAAGTGGGGACGAAGACATTCAGCCGACTTATGGCTCCATGGCTGGGTGCACCTCGTCTTCCTCTTCTTCTCTAAGGACTCCTTTTAACATAAGTCATTTGTTCCTTCTCGTCTTTTGCCTTAGGGACCATGGAAGGTTATCGGGCGAAGTAGTACAAGTCCGCCTCTTTGAGGGTAAGACCGGAGGCTCTGCATGCGGCCACTGAGGCCTATGACATCCCGACCGAGATGGCGGTAGTTATCCCTAAGGTAGACCAGACGCCAGTGGAGCCTCCCGCAGGCTTTTCTACCTTCTTCTTGGGGCAAGTAGAGTCAGGGCTCCGCTTCCCCATTCCCCCTTTCTTCATAAATATAGCCTCCTATTTCGATATCCCTCCACCAGATGCCTCCCAATGCCTTTGCTCAGATGGGGGCGTATATTATCTTCAAGCTCTTCGACCTCCCCCTGACTCCTCGTCTCTTTCATTCTTTCTTCATTCCGATTAACTCCCGAAGGGTCTTTAGCTTTTCGGCGCGTCCGGGTCATAGGTTCTTAGGAGGGTTCTCTTCCTCACACAAAGGGTGGAAGGAGAAGTTTTTCTTCATCCAACTGCCTGTGTTGCCCTTCAGTCCTCTTCGTTGGACAGAGGCTTTACCGACTCCTCCCTCTCTAGGGGAGTTTCTACAAAGTCATGCGTACCAGCGCGTTATGAACATACTCTCCGGCATGGAGTTTAGTTGCCCTGGACTGGTGCAGAGTGAGGAGCTCATGTACCGGGCGGGCCTTAACCCCAAAGTGACCCAGATCAACCCAGCCTCGGTATGTTCGTCTTTTTCATCAATGCCCGTTAGTTCTAACTGATGTTTCCTTGTCTGACTATTGCAGAGGAAGTTATGTTCTCCAAGGTGATGAGCCGACATATCAAGTGGGAGGAGGCCAACCAGGAGGCATGCGCGGAGATGACATCTCCTGATGGTTCATCTTCTGCCCTCCCTGGGCGGCTCGTCTTCTATCCGCCTCAAATGTCATCCCCTTCCGAACTGCTCGTTTCCCTGAGTTTTGGGAATCGGATGATGTTTGCCGGGGATGGTGCAGTACCATCACCCGGAGGGGAGTTGTATCTACTGCTCCCCCTCCTCTTCCTTTGAATGTGGTAGTCATCCTTGTTGTTGGATGCATCTTTGCGAGAAGAGATAGTCGGGGTCTTCAGACGGAATGGTTACACCCATGTGTTCCCCCCAGTTGTTCTTATAGCGCGTGGATCCCTGCTTATCCGCTAGTGGAAGACGGTTTCAGGCCAAGCGGCTCTGCAGGAACGGTGACGTGATGAAGAGAAGCCCGAGTAGATGAGTGATTTCATTTACCGGATCTTCCGATTGTCTCTTGGCACTTCTCTAAGATGTTGACATCAATGTATTTCCCCTATGAATGAAAGAAAATATTTGTTACCTTTGATGTGTGCATGCTTGTATTAATGTTCTGATGTCTTGCTTGTTCCCTTTTTGTCTGGTAGATTGTGTTACCCTCTTTTCCGCAACGTCTAAGTATTGCGGGCAACTTAAACACCACGAGGCATCAGGATCTCGACTACTTGGTCGGGAATCCATAGCACCCCAACCGAGGCTAAGTCCCCCGGGCTTCCGTAGTACCCGCGAGGTATTAGGATTTTTATTCTTGGGTGGGAGTCCGTAGCACCCAGATCAAGCCTAAATACCCCGGGCATTCGCAGCACCGCGAGGTATTAGGGTTTTTATTCTTGGTTGGGAGTCCGTAGCACCCAGACCAAGCCTAAGTACCCCGGACATCCGCAGCACCACGAGGTATTAGGGTTTTTATTCTTGGTTGGGAGTCTGTAGCACCCAGACCAAGCCTAAGTACCTCGGACATCCGCAGCACCACGAGGTATTAGGGTTTTTATTCTTGGTTGGGAGTCCGTAGCACCCAGACCAAGCCTAAGTATCCCGGGCATCCGCAACACCGTGAGGTATTAGGGTTTTTATTCTTGGTTGGGAGTCCATAGCACCCAGACCAAGCCTAAATACCCCGGGCATCCGCAGCACCGTGAGGTATTTAGGGTTTTTATTGTTGGTTGGGAGTCTGTAGCACCCAGACTAAGCCTAAGTACCCCGGACATTCGTAGCACCGCGAGGTATTAGGGTTTTTTATTCTTGGTTGGGAGTCCATAGCACCCAGACCAAGCCTAAGTACCCCGGGCATCCACAATACCACGAGGTATTAGGGTTTTTATTCTTGGTTGGGAGTCCGTAGCTCTCAGACCAAGCCTAAGTACTCCGAGTATCTACAGCACCTCGAGGTATTAGGGTTTTTATTCTTGGTTGGGAGTCCGTAGCACCCAGACCAAGCCAAAGTACCTCGGGCATCTACAGCACCGCGAGGTATTAGGGTTTTTGCTACTTTGGTGGTACATTGGTATTTTGGAGAGGGCACCTTCCTTTATTACTTGAATTCGCTGCAAGGCAGCAAAAATACACAAGCGGATACACAATATGTAAGGTAAATTTTACCAGGACCGAAAGAGTCAGAGATAGTTGGCCTGCCCGGGCCTCTCGAGCTTTTTGTCCCTCTTCCCCTGTGCATGACCGCCTCTTCCAGCTAGCATGTTGGAGCCATTGGGTTCTTCCGGGACTCTGACCTGACCTCCCCACTGTAGCATCTCGAGACACCAGCTGGTTCCCCTTGACTTTAGCCAGTCGGTCGCCTACGGGGAATTTTATCTTCTGGTGGTAGACAGAAACCACGCTTAGAAGACACTCAACGTCGGGTGGCTTAAGATAGCATTATAAGATGAGGGAGCGTCCACAATCAAGAAAGGTGTCCTCCTGGTCCTCTCCAGCACGTCACTACCCAATAATAGCGATAGGGTGATCTGCCCTATCGGCTGTACTCGATACCCCGTAAAGCCGAACAGTGGGGGCGAGACCGGGAGTAGCTTATCCTCGTCGATCTACATCTGGTCCAGAGCCGCCTTGTACAGGATGTTCACGGAACTTCCTGTGTCCATGAAGATGCACTGAACCTCGTAGGTGGTGATGCGGGCAAGGATTACTAGGGCATCTTCATAGGGAGCTTCCACCTCTTCCAGGTCTATTGGATCGAAAGAAATTGTAGGGTCGTACTCCTGGCTCCAACTCGTCCTGATTGAGTAGTTTTCCAATCGCCGAGTATGAGACTTCCTTGCCCGGTGGGAATCTCCTCCGGTAGGTCCCCCGGAGATTACTCCAACATATCCCGAGAGCGGACCTCGCACAGGAACCTTGCCCTTCTGGGGATCTCTTTCTAAGGAGAGAGATCTTCGGGGTGCAGACCCCTGACTTCTTCCTCATGACCGTGACCAAGACCGATGTCGGGTCTCGTTTTCCCCGGTCTACTGCCATCGAGGAGAGAGGCTTCACTGTGGAGACCTTCGGCGATACCTCGCTTTATTCCACTTTCTCCGAGGTTTGGTGTCTTGCCTCCTCACTAAATTTCTTCTTCAAGGTGTGACATTCCTACATAGAGTGTGTTGTACTGCCGTGAAAACCGCAGTACTTCGGCAATGGCTCTGGCTGCTCGGTATCCACCGTCTCTACCAGCCTTCGCCTACCAGCCCACTAGTCCTTCTTGAGGTGAAGGTCTTTTCCTTGGATTGGTGCTGGGGGCTCCCTCCTTTCAGACCGGGGAACAGCTTGAGGGAGGACTCCGGCTGGTTCCTTGCGACGGGCGTATTGCACCTCCTCCATGTTAACATGCTTGACAGAACGCCCCAGTAGATCATCGAAGCTGATCAGGGCTTTTTGACTAGGGATCGAAAAAAATCCCCTTCCGCGAGCCCTTGGGTGCATGCACTGACGAGGATTTCCGATGTGGCACTGGGTACGTCTTGTGCCACCCTGTTGAACTGCTGGATGTAGTCCTTGAGCGGCTCTTTCAGCTTCTGTTTGAGGGCGAACAAATTGAGTGACGTCTTCTGATAGCGACGACTACTGGTGAAGTGGTGGAGGAAGGCGGTTCTAAACTCCATGAAGGAGTTAATAGAACCTTGTGGCAGCCTCTGAAACCATCGTTGGAGTGCTCCAGACAAGGTGTTCAGGAACACTCGGCACTTCACACCATCAGTATACTGGTGTAGGAGTGCCGCGTTTTCAAATTTACAGACATGATCCTCCGGATCTGTCTTCCCTTCATAATCAGTGATCCCGGCCCACGAAATTGCTTTGGCATGGGGTCTTCCACAATCTCAGATGAGAAGGGAGTAGAAGGAACCTTATGGGAGGCCTTAGGTTCCTCCCTTTTCCCTTGTCCCTCCTCGTGCCTCTGCGCGCTGGAGGCTACCGAGTAGGCCTTCTCGATATCTCCGGGAGAGTCTCTTTGGGGAACTGGGGCTGCTCCGTCCCGTCGCCCCAAGGGTGTGATGGATTTTCGTGAGTGAGAGATGGAGACTCTAGGGATCTCCTCCCGTGCAAGAGTCTCTCGCTGCAAGACGGATTGCTCGACTTGGTGCTGCTCAAGCGCTTTTTTGATGGCGTTGGCCACCAAGCGATCCAATTCCTCCCTCATTAGGACAATGGATTGTCCCTCCGGCCCTGCCATCGATGCTCCTTCTGGTGCTTCACTGGTTTCCCACAGACGGCGCCAAACTTGTTCCGGAAGGAATCAACGTCGACGATCAATCACCAGGGTTCAACCCACGTGGATGCTGACGTTAAGGGAGGAACTCCACGCCCTGCGAGATCAACACGAGCGTTAGGGGAACACGCCGGAGGTTGTCCGACGGAACCCACTCCGACGCTCAAGTCAGTGCCTCGATCCAGAGAAAATGTAGAAGGTAGAAAGATGTATAAGTAGTAGAAAACGCCTCCCCTTTATTGGAGGGTTGGACTACCTTTTATACCTGCAGTGACTGCCTTGGTGCGTCCCATAATCTACACCACGTCCCCCCTTTGTCGGTTACAGGATAGTCTTTGAAACGGTTCACGTTGCCATTAAGTGTGACTTGTTGTGATATTTAAGGGTCATGATGACTAGCGATATTGGGGATGCTTATCCATAGATCCGAGAAAAAAGAAAGGGTCGTTACTTGGGGTCGAATGCTGCTTGGGCTCCGCTTCCCCGAGGTGATCTCGGGGACTTCTGGCCCAGAAGGTCGCTGGCGCTCCGCTTCCCCAAGGTGGTCTCCGGCCCTGACTTTCCGGGGTGATCCCGGGAGAGATTTTCTGATCTAACTTTCAGGGCGTGTTTATTGCGGGGGCCCTGGAGGCTACTCTTCCCGAGAGGGTCCCGAGAGATCTGAAAGGGAGTCGCTCGGACTCGTCACATCTTGTCACCTAGCTTCTTCAGTCCACGTGTTCTGCCAAGGGCTACTCAACCCTATCAAGGAACAAGCATACTACCGATCACAATTGTACATATCCCATTTACAAATTTCTAGATTAGGATTACTATTCTCTAACAGACTCACTCTGCAGTCCAAAATTATCTCTAAATGACAAGGAATCTTCCATTTCAATATTAGTATCATTTTCATTGCTTTCATAAATTCTCTATAAGATAAAGTTATCTCTGATGCAGTAGTATGATGATTAATTATTATTTTAGATATTTATAGTTTGATTTTTAGTTATGATATATTTTATAGAAATTTTTTCTCTGAATGAAATGTGAACCTTAAAATATTAAGCTTCTGATCGTCTATCATGAATACTTTTGATTTATCTTGGTCGATACCGGATCAACTATCCAAGATTAAAAAATCTTTGTTAATGTTTTTTTTTCTATAAGACGAAGTCTTTCCAAAAAAATAATTGGATTTTCTTACAGTGTCATGCAGTCCAACCTGATCACCATCGTCATATTCATCTGCAAGCCCGACTCACAGTCCTAATGGGTAATGTTTCCTTTTATATTAATGCAAAAACTTTAGAATATTTGTCTTCTTTTTTATTTTCTTAAAATCAGTTCACTGCCACCTGGAGCAATTACTTTATTGGGCATTATACAACATTAAAATTATTATTGATATTTTCTATTCTTGCACAGGTCTTGACTGCCGGCCTAATTCTAATTCTTCATAATTCAGATCTTGAATTTTTTAAGTCTAGATTATAACTTACATGTCCTATTGTTTCCATTGACCCATTAACTTCGCCATTGAGGAGAAGACGACAATGGGCGAAGAATCGAAGATTGCTCCAAGAAAGAAGGTGCTTTGATGGTTGGCACACATGCATTTGACTTAAAATCGAGCTAGTCGAATTGAATAAATTGATATTTTTTTAAACTAATTAATTTTTTAATAAAAACACACAAATCGAATCAATATTTAATAAATGAATTAATTCGGAGAGTCAAACATCAACTGCCGTGTTGATTTTCAAATAGTGATGATTTCCAAAATTAAATATTATTATGATATTAATTTTTAAAAATAAGCATAAAAATCAGTTGTAGTATTGGAAATTAACATTACATGTTAAATTTTGATTTAATTTTAAAAATTAAAATCAAAACGAATTGATTTTTTTTAAAATAAATTTCTAAATAACCGAATTTTAAATTTAGTCAATTATGCTCACTCCTATAAACATGGTGTGCTAGTCTCTAACGGCTCTGCTGAGCAACGATGGATAGTTGCAAATCTGACTAAGGTGTTGAGATACTTAGGGAGTGTTTGGGAGAGCTTTTACTTCTTGAAAAGTGATTCTTGTAGTGATTATCTTGAAGTTAGTAAGAAGCTAAAGTATACAGTGTTTGGAAATAGAAATCAAAAGCTGATACAAGGTAAAGTTTGAGTGTTTGGTGAATAATCACTTTTAAGCTTAATTTTTAATTAAATGACAATAATATCCTTAAACTATCAAAATTAATTTTTTTCAATTATTTAAATATAATTTTGATACATGATCTATAATATTTTATATATTTAATATTATATTTTAAATATTATATCAAAATTATTTTTTTTAATAATATATATATTTAAAAAAAATATAAAGTTAATAAAAATATAAAAAATAATAAAATAATAAAATTTATATAAATTTATACAAATATGTATAAATTTTTTTGAAAATATAAATTATATAAAAATATAAGATTTTATTTAAAAATAGGATGGTAATTATGTAAAGTAATAAATTTATTAAGGGTATAAATGTCAACTTTTAATTCTGCACCATAAGCAAAAAAGCAGAAGCAGAAAAAAGCATCAAATTGTTGCTTCTAGCTTTTGAGTAAAAGTTGCAGAAGTTAAAGCAGAATCTGACATTCCCAAACACTCAAAAGCACTTTTGCATGGCTAGAAGCTAAAAAGCAGCTAGCAGAAGCTCTCCTAAATACTCCCTTAGAGCTTGGGGCTTTTAAATATATTTATCTTTATTTTTGCTAGAATACCATGTTAGACCCTCCGATAATAAATTAAAAATTTAAAATTCAACTGTGATATATTATTAAAAAAATTCTTTAATAGATAATGGACTTAGATAATACTGATTATTAGGATAGATCTTAATGTGTAATTTTTTTATTTATCCTGATAATTGATGAAAAAATTTTATAAAATTGAGTTAATTATTTCAAATTCAATTATTATCTAATTAATTTTAAAAATACATTTATCTTTCTATAAAAAAAAAGAGAAATGACATGCTCAGTGAAAAATTTTAAGGAAAAGCTCAGTTAATGACGTGACACTTTGCATGTAACAATCCCCGATGGGTTCACCGTGCCTCCCAGGGTATAGTTTGATTCAGAGCGGCGGCCGGAGGTCGCCGATGGTGTCCGAGCGATAATCAGACGTGTGCATGTAATGTGTCACGTCATTCACTGAATATTTCATTAAGTTTTTTCACTTAGTGTATCATAGCTCAAAAAATACTAATGCAATTGCTAAAGGCGTTAAATGAGGAGATTAAAAAAGAGAGCATTCCATAATTCATTACGATGCCTAGGATTAGGGGCGTCAGTCCAGGAGTAATTGATTCAAAATTGATCTAACATAGAGGACGTTTTTCGAAAGGTCCGGATTCATGTGCACCGGTTCGTGGACCTCACCTCTACATAACCTCATGATAGAGTAAGCAAGTGGAGGTTACTATGTGTTGTTATGCTCCTGTTTTGAGCAGTTTTTTCCTTGATGTTTGATGTAATTTTCGCCTAATATGGCCGATTTTGTGAGCGTGTTGTGCCCATGTGTGGGCTGTGATTTGTGTGTGATGATGTGCCCGTGTGTGGGCTAGGATTTATGTGTGATGTGCTACCCATATGTGGCTGACTGTGATGGTGTGTGAGATGTTGCTCATGTGTGGGCTGTGAAGATGAGTAAGTGATGTGAGTTTTTGATGTACGCCGATGTGAAGAGGCTGATTTGATATGTTTTGTTCTCATGTGCTAAGTGAAAGATCTCTCTCACTGTATTTTTAATATATGAACCATTTAAAAAAAAATTATCCAACGAAATCAATTAAATCAATTTTTTTTTTTCAAATTAACCGAATCGCTGAATCTTTCCAGAAAAAATTAAACAAATGAAGCCGATAATAATCAATTAATTTGATGAAGATTAAATTAATTAATTTGTGATGTTGATTTTCAAAATTAAACATCATCATATTCACGTATAAGTTGATACGGATCTAGAAATTAAAATTTGAATGGAGTTGAATTTAATATAATAAATTATATATTTATTATTGAAAATATATAATAAATTATATATATAATTAAAAAAATCATTTTTTATATTATTGTATTGCTCAACCAAACAACTATAAAATGAAAAAAAAATTGAAGTCTTATCTTCAATATCGACAATCTCAACTAGTTTCTACGATAAAAAAAAGATAAAATATTTTTATTGAAAAGGAAGCAAGATTAGGGTTGTTATTTGGTAAGAAAAGGAAGGAAAAAATGGGTACTGCTCTTGAGAAGAAACTAAAGTGATTGTTAAAGAAAGAGAAAAGAAAAATAACAAAATCACCGTCCGGAAGAAAAATAAGTAAAAGAAAGTGTTTGGAGGCTTGCGCGTGAGACGGTGGGAGAATTTTATAAACAAGAGAATAAAAAAAAAAGAGAGGAGAAAATATAATTTTTTTTCAAAAGTTTCTTAACGTTGATAGATTAAATGGATTTAATCTAATTAAATTTGATTCGTAATAGCTTGACAAAATAATGCCCAACTTATATAAATATAGAATCAAAGGCCAATTGGGCTACAGCCCAGATTGTTTTTGGATGGCTCGGTCTCTAATTAGGATTGAAAATATATGTTTACCTTGAGCGGGTAGCCATATCATTTCGGACATGAGGGGTATAGTCTATACTCTTATCTTTTAAATTAAAAAAATTAAAGGGGCATCACTGCCATCTACACTGATTACGTCCCTAACTAACTTCGAGCCATTTCCAAACATGACGATGGCGTAGGAATATAGGATGGGTGTGAGAAATCTTCGACGGACGGGATAGGCGATGACGCCGCCCCCATCCCCACCCCCACCCCCACCCCCACCGGAGAGCCTCAGATCCCCTTCTTAATTTTGATTTATTTTCCTCAACTTGACAATCAAATAAGTTACAAAGCAACAATTTCGCCAGCAGTTTTTTACTTTATTTAACACTAAAATCACATAAATTTGGGTGGCAAATTTATTTATGTGTGTGTTTTTTCATAAAAATAAATCAAAAGAAATATAATTAAACAAATCAGTTACACCAAATGAAATGTAGCCGTAGATTAATCACGTTAAGTCACATCAGTTGTCTTTGGGAAGCTCAGCTCGTCCGCACACGTACAGCCATTATTTGTTCTAATACTAATGTCTAATGACTAAAACATGATTAAATTTAATAAATCAGTTACGTGCATGATAAATTACGCAACATCGCCAATCTCTTGAGCTCACAGTTGTCCGAGATTATGTACAATAAAAGAGTGTTAAATTATTATTTAAGTACTTACGGTTTGATTTTTAATTAGGATGAAATTATAAGAGTATTTTCTGATAATAATCTTATCATCTTAACTAACATGGTACTTCCTGATTTCCAACTGATAAAATAAGAAAAACAACGTAGTAAATCACATAAAAAAGTAATGGAATTTTAATAAGTTTTAAACTAAAATAAATAATTACAATTATATCGATATGACTTTCATAGCGGTATCTAAAAGTTTATTCTATATAATTAAAAATTACCATTAATTACATTTTATATGCCATTAAACTTTTAAATCGCATAGCAAACCAAATGACACCGCAAGCAGGAGCCTCCGTTCCAAACACCCACTATTTTGGTATCTCATAATCATCGACGATGATCGACGATTCGTTTGATCATTGATTGGACAACACTGACGACTTCCAATCGCTGTTTCAAATTAAAAGATACTTGAGAGAACGATGAACCGGTTGGGATTGTCACAATTGAGATCTCGTCAGAATTGTGATGATCTTCGACGGATTCACCGTACCTCAAAGGTATCGTTTGGTTCGGAACGAGGATCAAATGCTGCTGATAGTATTTGATCGACTATCAAATGAATTTTCGGCGAGCCGATGATTATGTGATATGGGTTCCAAGAGAGAGTTGAGGACAGAGGATTTCTCCTCCCAATAAAGCGGTTTAACTCTTGCAAGTAGTTAATAAATTTGAAAGTACTTTTTGACCGGACCGGAAGTCCGGAACGGCGGCAAATACCAACATAATTAGATTCTGTTTTAATTATTATAAACAGTTTTAGCGTTTGAAATAGCAACGTAATTAAATTAAGTAGAAAAATTTTGGACTCCCACCCGACAACAGAGCCAAAGTGCTTCTGCCTGTAACTTTGTGGGACCTGAATGATTCGGCTAATTGGAGAGCGGGTAGGAAGCCAGGTATTCATACACAATGAAAGAGTACGTGAGAAAATGATGTGGGCTTCAACTCTCGGTCTTTGCATCCACTCCACATGAAACCCGAAGTAGGGAAGGGCAGCGGAGCGGAGAAAGGTGGTCGAGGAGGAGAAAGGTGCGATTTTTCGTCTTTTTCTGAGATTTTTTGTGCGCCTTATTGGTTTCAATTACCGTGATTTCGGTTGGGAGATCGATCCGATTCCACTCGGAAGCTTCCTGAAACGAGAGGAGGATCACGTGTGGCGGTCGATCTTTTCCACTCCAATTCGTCTTCCCTGGTGTCCGTTGAGAAACTCGAGTGGATTGCAGTGTTTCGGTCGAGTTCTTCGGGGGTGGATCGTCTCCGATTTTGAATTTTTGGGTCCTTGTTGTTCCGCTTGTTGCTTTGGTCCCTTCTCCGGGTGATTTTTTCCCCTTGGAAATTGATAAGATTATATATATTTTTTTCTTGTTGCAGCTATAGTTTCTAAGGTGTTGGTTTGAGTTCTTCGTTTCGAGTTAGGAAGTGTTGTCGGATTGGTTTGCATGATTGTATCAGAGTTTTGAATCGCAGTGCATGGTTGAATGGAAAGCGATGGATCTGGAATTCAAAAGAAATCGGTTTTTCACCATGAAGTGAGTTAGAGTGTTGTTGTTGATTCCTCATAAGATAGAGAAGAGGCTTCTTAAAGGGGGAGTTTGGGTTTTCTTCTCTTGAGTTGGACAGGGTTACTTTGTCGTCATAAATTCTACCGGGAATTTCACTGAGTGGCCTAAAGTTTCTGTTGTGGAAATCTGAATCAGAATTGGTTGGTTGGTGAAATTTTCAATGGTTTTAGCTAGCAACAAATGAACAGATCAGAATGGGAGGGCTAGGCAAGCCCATCGTCTATGGAACCCTTTGGAAAGAGGTTCCCTAATCTGTTAAAGTTAGCAAAATCCTGGATTACTTCAAAGGCCGAGCCAGATTCAATTTCAAGGGCCTTTTGGATGCCTGATGATAGTTGTATGGTATGTTATGAATGTGATTCACAGTTCACAATTTTCAATCGCAGGCACCATTGCCGGAAGTGTGGGCGCATTTTCTGTGCTAAGTGCACCTCAAATTCTGTCCCTATAAATTCGTATGACTCGGAGAGTCTCCAGGAGGAAGGGAAGTTTATTCGTGTGTGCAATTTTTGCTTCAAACAGCGGGAGGATGTGACGATCTCAAGAAATGAAGCAGAACCATCAAACCCAATTCTTACTCCTTCCCTTTCAAATGCAAGTTTCGATAGCACAAAGTCCAGTGGTGCTGGTAACAGTAGCTTGTCAACAGCAGTTTCTTACACATACTCAGGCGGACCTTACCAGCAAGTGTCCTATGGTCCTGCTCTCAGTCCCAGCCATTCTGTTCAGTTGGAAAATTGCTTTGACAAACAAGACTTACTGATAGGAGAGGGTTGCATGGATTCCTTGATTGATAAGGGCGACCATTCACCAACTCAATTCGAAATTTGCTTAAACAGGTGTGTTTATCTTTCTAATTTGATTATCTCTATAGGAGCATGCTATTCACTTGCCAATGGGATTGGTAAATATTCATGCATATCCATATGATAACTTTCTGTTTATGTCATTTGTATGCCATAAAATCCTAATGTCATTCAATTGTGATTGGCCTTAGAGTCCTATCAGATTCTAATATGGTTGCATATTAATCCACGAGATTAGAGCAGGTAGTTATATGTTCATTCAATGCTTAACCTATACAATTCGGCTCAAAGATGAATTAAGTTAGATAAAATTGTACCTTTAACAAACACATCATAATCCAAAAGGGGCTGCCATGTTGTTTTTTTTAAAGTTTGTTCAACCTGGAGGAACTGGCTGTAATTCATTATTTCTGAAATAGCCAAAGGGAAATATGCTACTTCTGCTATTATAAATAACAATTTTATTTAACCAATACCTAACCTATGCAAATTGGTTCAAAGATGAGTTAAACCTGTGCTACATTTAACAAGGCAATGTTATTCAAAAAAGGCCATCTTGTTGCTTGTTCAACCTGGTGAACTGAATAAACTTTACTTTTTGAAATAACAAGTTGATGACTTTGTGCATGAGCAACGTAAGTGTAACTATAGTTTAACGTAATGCACACACACATATACATACATATATGAAGTCTAAATTAAATTAAGCATTTGTTTAATTTTTTGTTTCTTTTAAAAAGTAATACGTGAAGTTTGGAACAAACATGTTAATTTATCCAATACTTCTGGTTTCCACCTTGGCTCTTGCTTTGGTGTTTTAATGATTCCACTTATTTATATCAACTTAAAGTATTTATTAATTACTTACTGTGCATTTGAATTGAGGAATTGTCCATATGAGAGAATATGTGGAGTCAACTTTCATGAAGACATTGATTTTGTTCGAGAAGATAAACAAAAAAAAAAATCTAAGATCAACTAAATATTTTAATAAATAATTATTAGAAGGTGTGCTAAAATTAATAATATTATTATTATTAGTTAATTATTGAATTTGATAATTAATTTGAGGAACAACTATATAAATTTTTATCAGAAGGTGTGTTATATAAAATTTATTTGCAAATTAGATCCCTTGTATTAAAAAAATCCTGACTAGTTAAAAATTTGTACATGATTCTAAATTTAGGTTTTCTGTTGTAGGCAAGTTCTGCACGTAAAAATTATTTTGAATGATAGAACTTTGTCTTCATTTTAATCACTGTCAGGAATCAGGATGTCATTTTTTTTTTCTTCCTGAAATTTTTTGGCGTTCTTATTTACTATCTTCAAAATTATTTTGGATAATTAAACTTAAATTCATATTTTTCCTCTGGCTGTACAGGAGTGATGATGATGAAGATGATTATGGAACATGTCAGTGGGGTTCAGAAGAACAAAGGTATGTTGACTCTAATGAATTCTATGGGCCACCTGAATTTCACGAATCTGGGAAGACCTGTGGATCACAGAAAGCTGCTGAAGGAAACATTGGCACGCATGAACTCGCTGTTCTTTTGCCGGACAACAGAAACTGCCACACTCATTTAAGCACTGATAAGGTAGAAGAACATTGTAGAGTAAATAATGTTGAATGTGATACTTCATCTTCCATATTTGGTGGGGATGCTACTGATGCAGAACCTATGGATTTTGAGAGCAATAAACAACTTTGGCTTCCGCCGGAGCCTGAAGATGAAGAAGATGAGAAAGAAGCTGTTTTATTTGATGATGAAGGAGATGATACTGCAGGAGAGTGGCGCTATATGCGTTCATTTAATAGCTTTGGAAGTTTTGAGCACAGAAATAGAGACCGATCCATTGAGGAACATAAGAAAGCCATGAAAAATGTTGTTGAAGGACACTTTAGGGCTTTGGTGGCTCAACTTCTTCAAGTTGAAAATTTATCTATTTGTGAAGAAGAAGGCAAAGAAAACTGGCTAGATATACTAACCTCTTTGTCATGGGAAGCAGCCACACATCTTAAACCAGACACTAGTAGTGGTGGAGGAATGGACCCTGGGTTATATGTCAAGATTAAGTGCATAGCTTGTGGGCATCGCAGTGATAGGTAAGCTGACGTTCAATGTTTTGAAATGCTGATTAGACTTTTAGGGATTATTTGGTTTGGAGGTTCAAATTCCCAGGAATATCTTTCCCTAAAAAATTATCCATTGAAATGTTATGCTCTCAAAATTTATTTCCAGGCAGGATATTATAGTGTAAGATGTATAAAAACTGAAGACCAAAACATTGTCTGTGAGTGCATAAAAAACTAAAATTTAATTAAACTTTGGATGACTTAAAAGTCCTAGATATACATCATTAGACAACTGCATTAAGAAAAGTAGAAAAATATAAATAGTTAGTTACTACTAATACCTTTAACTGCTACACACCAAAGTACATTAAATATTCAAGTATTGAAAGTGTTACTATTTAAAACACATTTTTGTAAAACAATAACTAAACAATGTTTGTTTTCACAAATACACAAACAGGTTTGTGTACAACGGATGATATATGAAACTACAAAGGCAAAATAAAAATAACCTAAGTTTCTCAAAACCAAACACATGGTACTAAAGGCCGATCACCTTGGTCAGGTTTTTATTCCTATCCAAAATCCCGTTACATAGGCATCAGTACCTAGCCCATCAAATCCCATCTCAATGATATATGGAACTTGGATTTTTGAATATTCTCACCATTTCTCATGCCATGAGTCTGTATACATAGTCCATGATGGTATTTTTAGTTGACTTCATTGATAATTGCAAATGTTCCTTCTCCATAGTGGGATGATAATGAAATATAAATGGTGCACATTGTTGTCATAGGATCAGTTATCATGATTTGGTTTGTGTATTGCTGGATGTTTCCTTGATTCTTAACATAAGTTTTTCCGCGTTTTCTTTTAGTATGGTGGTGAAAGGAGTTGTGTGCAAGAAGAATGTGGCTAACCGACGTATGCTTTCAAGGATTGAGAAAGCTCGCTTTCTACTCCTCGGTGGAGCTCTTGAATATCAGAGAGTATCTAATTTGTTTTCTAGTATTGATACTCTGTTGCAGCAGGTTTGTTGGGCCATTATTCTTAACCTACATGTTTCATGTAGGTGCTTAACTAATATTTCATATCTCATAATGTTTTATTCAGGAAATGGATCACTTAAAGATGGCAATTGCAAAGATAGATGCTCACCACCCCAATGTTCTTTTGGTTGAGAAATCAGTTTCACGTTTTGCTCAAGATTATCTTCTTGCTAAAAATATTTCACTTGTTTTGAATATCAAAAAGCCTCTTCTAGAGCGTATAGCACGCTGCACTGGTGCTGAGATTGTCCCTTCAATTGATCGTCTTTCATCTCCTAAGCTAGGGCATTGTGACATGTTTCATGTGGAGAAATTCGTTGAAGAACATGACAGTGCTTGTCAGGAGGGGAAGAAACCCATAAAGACATTGATGTTTTTTAGGGGATGCCCAAAACCCTTGGGTTGTACAGTAAGTGCTGAAGTTTCATGGTTTATTTCTTACTTTAGTTATTAAGTACATATAGTTGCAAACTCAAACACTATTGTTGACATTTTTATTGGGTCAACTTGAAGAAAGCAAACTCAAGAGAAATTGATTTGACTGGTTCTATAATTTCTGCCCTTTACTTTTTTCCCCTTTTAATATAAGGTTGCTTCCTCAAGTTCTTTTATGTTTCTGAAGAGAGCTACATTGATGCTGATGTTTTCTCATTTGAGTTTATAAGACACAAGGCCCTTAAAGATTTATCCGAGTATCCTTTTTTGTTTTACAGATTTTACTTAAGGGTGCTAGTGGCGATGAGCTGAAGAAAGTCAAACATGTTCTTCAATATGGAGTTTTTGCAGCATATCATTTGGCATTGGAAACATCTTTTCTTGCTGATGAAGGGGCATCTCTTCCAGAACTTCCGTTGAAATCTCCCATTACTGTTGCACTTCCAGATAAACCCTCAATCATAAACCGATCTATATCCACAGTTCCTGGCTTCATAACCTCTCCAGCTGATAAGTCGCAATCTAATAATCTTGTCCAAACTTCTGGTAGATCAGATCCCAATTTAGGAGCAGAAACTGGATCAGCGTTACCACTTTCTTCTGAATATAATATTTCTCAGACCAATTTTTCTCTCCCTAACTCTAGCAGTACAGCTGTAAGCAGGCATGATCTTTTGGTTGGCAGAGGCAACCAACTGAATAGCATGGGAGAGCAATGCCTAGCTCCTTTTGTTTCTTTGTCCCACACAGTCCCAGATCCAGGATGTTTCTTTGACCATTCTGCATGTCATTCTGGAGAACAGAATAATACAGGCTTTTTAAGGGGCAATGAACCTGGATGCATGGAAATTCATAACGAAACAACTCTAATTTATCCATCCCAAACATCCAACTTTCACGAAAGCATAGGAACCTTAAAGGATGCTGGGGGGACAGACTGTGATGTGCAAAGAGATGACTTTAAAACTATAAAATTTCAAGAAGATAATGTAAGAAATGATGACCTGATTACAAAAGAAGAATTCCCACCGTCTCCATCAGATCATCAGAGCATTCTGGTTTCTCTATCTTCACGTTGTGTTTGGAAACGTACTGCTGTTTGTGAACGTTCACATCTACTCCGCTTCAAATATTATGGCAGTTTTGACAAGCCTCTTGGGAGATACTTACGAGACCACCTGTTTAATCAGGTTTCTTTTTTTTTATTTTGTTTTATTTCCTTACATGTGCGTTTCCTAAAGTGATTTATCTGAAGTAGCTTTCTACTCTAACACCATGTACTTCAGAGTTACAAGTGTCGCACCTGTGAGATGCCATCAGAAGCTCATATATATTGTTATACTCATCACCAAGGTAGTCTGACAATATCAGTTCAGAAGCTTGAAGAATTTGTTTTACCAGGAGCACACGACGGCAAGATATGGATGTGGCATAGGTGCCTACGTTGCCCACGAGTTAATGGACTACCACCTGCAAGTCCAAGAGTTGTAATGTCTGATGCTGCTTGGGGCTTGTCTTTTGGTAAATTTTTGGAGCTTAGCTTTTCAAATCATGCTGCTGCAAGTAGAGTAGCTAGCTGTGGTCATTCACTACACAGGGATTGTCTACGATTTTATGGGTACTTTTCTTTTAACTTTATTTTTTAACACTTGAGAAGATAATTTGTACCGTTCTTGTTCATTGGTGTTTTTGTCCCTACATGACCAGATATGGGGAAATGGTTGCTTGCTTCAAATATGCACCAATCAATGTACACTCTGTCTATTTGCCACCTTCGATGTTGGACTTTAACTACCAGCATCAAGATTGGGTACAAGAAGAAGCAGATAAGGTCTCATTTAACTACCAGCACTAATGGTTAGTGCAGAATTTTTCGACACTATTGGTGGTTAACTTAATTATTTTATATAATTTGACAGCTGAGTGATATTGCACTTGATTTCTTCACTCAAGTACAAAAAACACTGCACCAACTTGAAGAGAAAATGTTTGACGTTGGTTCTCATGATGGAAACATAAAAGTCCTTGAAGGGATTTTGAAGAAAGAGAGAGAAGAGTTTGAGGTGAGGAAACATAATT
This sequence comes from Boesenbergia rotunda, assembly GCA_024364735.1. Classification (NCBI taxonomy): domain Eukaryota; kingdom Viridiplantae; phylum Streptophyta; class Magnoliopsida; order Zingiberales; family Zingiberaceae; genus Boesenbergia; species Boesenbergia rotunda. The sequence goes on along the minus strand of JAGFNQ010002934.1, from coordinate 28,499 downwards.
ACTGCCTCTTTTCTTTTATATTATTTTCCATGTCTTCATACAATGACGGCCTTCTCATATGGATGAGGATATCTGCTACTTTACTGGTTTCAGGAATCTATTCGGACAGTATGTAAACAGGAGGAAACAGATGTGCAGCCATTTGTTGATATTCTTGAAATTAATAAATTGCAAAGGAAATTGCTGTTCCTGTCCTATGTATGGGATAAACGAATAAAATTTGCTGCTTCTGCATGTAGTAAAGGTTTGCCGACCAGGAATAAAGAGGATCTAGCTCCTAGGGTGGGAAGGAGCTTCACAAAGTCAGACTCTTCAGTTTCTATAGCTTCTGCTGAATCCCATAATGGGAGCATAAGTAAAGATGAAAATGATCAACGTAAGCAACCTTCACACCGTGAGAAACTAGATTTAGATCATGAGAGCACCAAAGTTTTCTCTACTAGCACCAGTGCAAGTGATCAGAATGATTCTCTAGAATTGAATGTTGCTCCATGTAAGGTTGTTTCTGATGGGCAATTTCCTGTCATGGATGAGCTCTCAAACACCTTGGATGCAAAGTGGATAGGTGACAATGACCCTACATTAGTTGATTCAAGCAAATTGAATCCAGAAGACCTAGATGAAACAACTCATGTGATTTCATCTTCCAAAAATTTTGAAGAAAGCTGTCACATTGATTCAAATTCAACAGCCTCTTCGAATTCTTCTAGATCAGGACCATCAGGCGACCATGCGAAGATGTATCTGTTTTTATCAAGACATCTGTATCCGACCTCTATGCTTCTTTCAACAAGGATATTGACGGTGCTCTTAGTGCATATCATCCTGAAAATATACATATATTTAAGGAGTTGTTGCAGAAGGGATGGGGAAATCTGTTTCTTCCCCTTGGCGTTAATGACACTGTCATTCCAATATATGATGATGAACCAACAAGTGTCATAGCTTATGCTCTTGTTTGTGCTGATTACCAATCTCAAATATCTGATGAGCCTGAGAGGCTAAGAGATGGCAGGGAGTCTCCAATTTCTTTCACCACCCAGGATTATGGAAACTCGTTCATCTTTCAATCATTTGATGATATTCCTTTTGAAAGTTTTAAGAGTTTCAGGTCCATTGATGACAGCACCTCGTCCATAGCTGTTAGCAAGGGTCCCCTGATCCTAGATCCACTTGCATCCGCCAAATCAATGCATGTTAGGGTCTCTTTTGCAACAAAGTATAGTGTGACATGCTACTGTGCAAGACATTTTAAAGCATTAAGGAGAATTTGCTGCCCATCTGAACTAGACTTTATAAGGTCTCTTAGTCGATGCAAAAAATGGGGCGCACAAGGTGGGAAGAGCAATGCCTTTTTTGCAAAGTCTCTGGATGATAGATTCATTATCAAGCAGGTTAGCAAGACTGAGTTAGAATCATTTATTAAATTTGCCCCAGAGTATTTCAAGTATCTAACTGAATCCATAAGAACTGGGAGTCCAACATGTTTGGCAAAGATTCTTGGCATTTATCAGGTATCTAATCCTTTCATCCTTTTTTTATATCTGATTGTCCATATCTTCTTGCTGAAGCTGGTGGCAGTGCAGTTACCAAATATCGTAATCTGTCTAAAATTTGTCCTCTTGTGCTTCTTAGATTGCTTTAGGGGGGAAAAGTGTGCCTCTTCACGATATCAATTGCACTTCCTATCAATTGACATTCACACTTCTTGAAGCATAAACTGAAAGCATCAGATTTGCTCTTATTAACCCCTCGCTAAAACATCCTCCTTTATTTTGTATGCTGACATGAACATGACCACCCATCTAGATAGATCTTTTTCTTATATATTAACTATTTTCATGTGCAAGCAGTACTTTATCCTTTTCTAAAACAAACATTTTCTTTTTATTGTAATATAAGGTTGTAGTCAAAAGCTCCAAGGGCGGAAAAGAAACTAAGATGGATGTTCTTGTAATGGAGAACCTTTTGTATGGAAGGAGTGTCAAGCGGTTGTATGACCTTAAAGGATCTTTAAGGTCTCGATATAATGCAGATTCAAGTGGTAACAATAAGGTGCTGCTTGATCAAAATTTGATCGAGGCAATGCCTACTTCTCCAATTTTTGTTGGAAACAAAGCCAAGAGACTCCTGGAAAGAGCAGTGTGGAATGACACTGCATTTCTTGCTGTAAGTACTGTTTTTCTAGGCCTGCTCCTTCCATTAAAAATTTACAATTTGGAGAAAGCCTACTTCTCCAACCTATACCATATTTTTCTTAACTCAGAATTACATGATAATTGTTTGTCGACTACTAAGAATACTCAAGTGATTGAAACCGCTAACATTGAATGTTCCAGCCTTTCTAACTCTTTTGCTGACAATTTTTCATGTTTTCTTGTAGTCCGTTGATGTGATGGATTACTCTTTGCTCGTGGGGGTGGATGAGAACAAGCATGAGCTGGTTCTTGGTATCATTGATTTTATGCGGCAATATACGTGGGACAAGCACCTCGAGACATGGGTGAAAGCTTCAGGGATTCTGGGAGGACCCAAAGACGCTTCTCCTACTGTGATCTCACCCAAGCAATACAAAAAAAGATTCAGAAAAGCAATGTCGGCCTACTTCATTGTGGTTCCGGATCAATGGTCACCTCCCGCCATTATACCAAGTCAATCCCAGTCTGACCTTGGCCAAGATGATCAACTAGCTGCCTCACCAAACTAAGAAAATGCCAGTGTCAACGTATTTTTAAGGTTTGAAATGGCTACCCTGATCCTACCATGACACCATGCCGTTGGCAGCCAGCCCGATCGATCTTTGCCAAGCGAACCTGCTTTGCTGCTCTCCGGCCGCATCCATAAACATGCTGTTCATGTGAATGCCATCAAAATGTACAGTGGGTGATTGTTCACATTTTTGTGTCATTTCACACCAAATCTACCCTCATATATAAAAATCTTATAGTGTTCTTAGATTTCTGCCTCTTTCCTTGTTTTCTCTACACATGCCCCCTTTTATTTGTCGAAGGTATGAAACACGGATGGTGGTCTCCGAATCCATAAACTTGCTCTTTGTCTGCCATTTATTTGTTTTTGTGTCCATGAACTCGATTGTCGCATGGGCAGTAGTGTATCTGTGTATGTGATACTGGAAGTGAGTAGAGGCAGCACTAGAATGTGTATGTACATTTCAGATATCACAATAAATCTGATTGCATTGTATTTCAAGAGCCCGGATCGTTAGTGATGGAATAAATCTTTGTTCTTGTGGCAATAATGACATTTATTGGTAATTAAGTTGATTTAAGCAATTAGCGACTTAATTAATCATAATCTCTTCGTGATTTGTGCTCTGTATGTGCTGTAAAGTTATATATTTTTACCGAAATAATCTCGATCAATCAAGATTGATCGAAGCTTTATAATTTATAAAATTGAAAACCTCTAAAATTGTCACACTTACTAATCAAATCGATTTTGATTTTTAATTCAAATTGGATATGTATTTTTTTTGTTTGTCATGAAGGAATAAGCTGACGATTAACACACACGATTAATTGTTATTAAGAAAAATAATTTCAACTAGGTGATCTAATTAATATTTTATGCAGAAAAGGGTTTAAAATATTAGATGTGAATGTAATATGCAAATCCTATTCATTAATACTAATGAGCTATTAATGTTGAATGAGCTTTTAGATGAATGATCCCCCTATAGGATGTGCCAAAGTATATAAGGGATACCTTGAATTTTGGATATAATAGGACTTCTTCATCTTCCTTCTCAATGACTAGTCGTTCACTCTGGTAGAAAATCATTCCACACTAATATAAACTTTAGCAATAAGTAAGAGATACAATGATATTAATTATGGACTCAGATTAACATCTGATTTGCTGTTGGATCAAATTTAGTTTTGTATTAGTTAGATGATAATTAAAAGTTTGGATTGATGCATGATTGATTTCAATCCCACCTATTGAATTGAAGGTTGTTGAGGAGCAAAGTTGCTCGGTTGCATTGTCTCGTTGAAAAGAAAAGGAATTGTCCTTCATGATAAGAAAAGGACGTCCTTTCTTTTTGTTTAGTGGCCAAGCATGATACATTGTATCCGGCGGGACACTGTCCTGTTGTCTTCTTCTGCATGGAAAGCTTTCGCATCACAGTAGGCCTACCAATTGAACCGATTAACTTAATAACCAAACGTGATCGATTGGTCTTTTTCGATTAAGCTAATCGAGAGATGATTTCATTCGTCTCTAAAATGACTCAGTTAATTCATCCTAAGATTAATATAGAGAAAATAAATCATGAAAATTACTAATTCGAATGTTATGATTAACTCGTGAGAAAAACAGATATATTGACTTTGTCAATTTTGACCCCCAAATCTAAGATGATAATATCATACATGTTAGCCATCAATTCATCCCATAAAACTAAAAATGTCAAAGAAGAGGAAGATGAAGAAACTCTATTATATCTAAAATTCAGGAAGTTCGATAAGCTTTGTGGCTCGTTCTATAGGATCATTCATATAAAAGCCCATTCAACATTAATAGTTCTCGTTTGAAAGAGTTGTCATCGGGATCGAATTTTTTGTATGAACGATTAATCTAAAAATATTGAATTGATAAGTCATCCACCGAGAATGCTTGATTTATTTCGATGTCCAATAAAATTGAGAATGCTTGATTAATTTCGATGACCAATAAAATTTTTGTGTGAAATAAAAAATTAATGGATAAAAGCTAATGTCAATTATAAAAAATAAAAGAGTTGTCATCTTCTTCTGCTACATGACACATGACACAGACTAATTGAATTAGTCTTAGTCTTACTGATTGAACCGATTGACCCAAGGATTTAAGGCAATTATTCTGATTTGATTAAGTTAATTGACAGTGTTTGAGAGAGTTTCGGCTAACTATTTTTTAGATTCTAGTTACATACAAAGATTTTTGAATATTTATAAATATCAAATTCTGCTTTAACTTTTATAATTTTTACTCAAAAATTAGAAGCAGGAATTTAATGTTTTTTTCTACTTCTACTTTTTTTGTTTATGGTGTAGAATTAAAATTAACATTTATACCCTTAATAAATTTATCATTTTATATAATTGTCACCACACTTTTAAATAAAATTATATATATTTATATACTTTTTATACATATTTTTATAAATTTATATAAATTTTTTCATTTTTTATATTATATTTTTATTATTTTTATATCTTTTTTAACATATATATTATTTAAAAAATAATTTTGATATAATATTAAAAATATAATAATAAAAATATAAAATATTATGGATGGTGCATCAAAATTATATTTAGA